>CAUOFW020009168.1:811597-828288 GCA_963454935.2 Ilex paraguariensis | reverse complement strand
TGACTTAGTGAAGTAATTTCATTGTAATCGTTGAATTAACACCAAGTTATAATATTTGATGGGATCCATGGTCAAGTAAATTAGGTCGACAAATAGATCCAAATAGCATTGCTCATCTAACAATTCTCGTTGAAGTGGTAAAAAATATTGGTGAGAGGGAGAGAGAGAGAGTCTTAAATGTATTAGAATAGTGTTGGACACTAAAAACACATTTAATGATATTGAACAAAACTTATGAGTTTTTAAACTAATATTATATGCATTTTTTGAAAAATTAAATAATTCTTGAATTGATTTTGTTAGGATTTAGATTAAGCAAAATATTAATTATGAAAAGCCTATTTTTAATGGATTTAATAATTGGGAGAGAAAAGGATACTACTAATTCTGTAATTTATGATTAACACAATATCAAAATAAAAATTTAATATAAAGTAACGAAACATAACACAACACGTTGAATGCATTGCTAGCAATTTTGCATGCACGTCAGAATAGACCAGTTTGATAGACTCCGTCCATTGAAAGCTTTGGTCGGTTATCAGACCTAATGAGCCAAAAAAAATTGTGCTCGTCTGGCTAGCCCACTTAGGCTAAAAAAGTGTCTTATGTTCATGTGGGACCCATTTTTTGCCATATTTGGACGGTCAAATCTATTGGGTATAGGTAATATATAGTCCCATTTGCCTTTCTTTATATGTGCCTTTGAATCCTAGATGTATATGAACAAGTTTGACAATTACGCCGGGTTAAATAATTATATATCGAGTTAAATGAGTGATGAATAAAACATAATTAAATTTATACACAACACATTTAATAAAAGATGAAAAATTAAAACACGAACCGTTTAATAAACAGATAATACGACGTAACTTGTTTAATCAATTTAACTTTTAATGAGTCGTGTGAAGTAGGAGCGGATAAACATGGTTAATCCGGTATCTCATCCATTAGACCCATTTAAGTCCCATTTGTTTAACATCGAAGACATATGAGGGAAAGTAATTTTTAGAAAAAATATATATTATTATGGCTAATTTTTTTTTAATTTATTGTTATCTAAATTTTATTTAAACGAGTAATAAATGGGTTAACAAGTTTCACCCAAACACAACTCGTTTATTAAATGTGTCTGGTGAGTTAACCCGTTTACCATTCGAATCTGTTAAGACTTGTTTAATTCGTGTTGATTTGTGTCGGTTAATCGTGTTGTGTCGGACTTTGATAGCCCTCGTATCTTTTTTTTTTGTTTCAATGGTTAGGGGTTTTTTGATCAGTTTATGAGCACTTCAATTAATATCCTTTTTTGTTTGATCAAAGACAGAACATCTACGTCAAGATTAGGATATTCATTTTTTTTTTGGGTCTGGACTAAAGTATTCATGAGGGATGATGGATAATTGAATAAATCTCTTATGATCTGACCCCAAGTAATTGCCAAAATTGAGATATAAAACATTTGAGTTTATAGATCATTTCTGTTATCACTTGAGCTATCCTTATGATTAAACTAGTTACATATCATACATACCATAAGAGAGAGGTTGAGGTGTAATTTGAGCGATTTAATCTGAACTTAGTTTATATTAAATTTAAAAATATTTTTTATGTGCATAGAAATTTTTATTACTCAAGTTGAAATTGATTAGCAAAGTCTTAAATTGATTTAATGTGGATAATACTCGAGTTTGGAAGGCTTAAAAAGAATGAGTAAATATGGGTTTAATTGGAGTTGAACTAGAATCAATATGACCTTATATTTATTTAATAAAACATATAATAATTTAAATTTTTATTCTTTACATATTTTTTCTCCTAAAAATATTACATCATTCATTTCTAGCACATGTTCAATCATTTTTTATTTTATCCGACAACCCACCCACCTGGTTCTCCGCCATTAATAAGCTCAGAAGGTTGTTCTGGGGCTGCCCTACATTTTTTTTTGTTCTGGGGTGCCCTATATGTTATAAATAATACTAATAGAGTTATTAAACAATGGGTAGTGTTGAATTTTATCCATTTTCAAGGGTATTACAATATATATATTGTTTTAGTTTTTCCTAATTTAATTGTTTTTTGGGAGAGAGAGAGAGAGAGAGAGAGCATCCAAATAGATAATATTCCTCTAATACAAAGTAACTACATCCAAATGGTTAGAAAACTACAGTTGTTGAAATATAAGAGGTAGGCCTTGGGTAGGCCTGAGAGACAACATGATAGAGGGAGAATGGCAGTAGTTTGGGGACAGGGAAAACGAAAACCTAGTGACAATAAGAGTTAAAACAATCTTGTACTCCAACATGCTCAAGTTTCTTCCCACACACATTCTCCCTCCAAACCCAAAAGGCAAAAACCCCATCTTGTGCTTGCATCCACCATACAATGAGTCATCCTTGAACCTCTCTGGCTTGAACTCATAAACGTCGTCGCCCCAAAGTTCTCGGTCGTGGTTCATCGAAACCACGTCGATCCACATGTTTGTGCCACTGGGGATCACCGCCCCGTCCACTTGGATGTCTTCTCTTGCTTACCGTTGTACGTTTGGTGCCGGTGAGTATAGCCGTAGAACCTCATTCATTACCCATCCCATCTGCATTTAGACAAATTTTAGACATTTAGAACCACCAGGAATTACCCACCTTATATAGAGCTGGCAAAAACTTGAATTTATCCAAGTTTGACCCAAGTTTTATAAATCAATAATGATAGACTGATCAAATTTTGAGATTAAATTTAGAGCTCAAATGACATGGCAGTTGATTTAGGCTTCTTTGATTGGTGTAATGTCATTTGAGCCCTAATAAAAGCTTCAAATAATCAACTGTTATGTCTTTTGAACTTCAAATTTGATCTCAAAATTTGATAAATATAGTATTACTCTTTATAAATAGAACCCCGACTTATAGGTAGATCATTGGATACAAGTCTAATGAAGTGGATTTGAATTCTTAATATATGAATATAACATGAATTTAGAAAATGAGACAAATAATTACTAAATTAGGGAGTTGTCTTTGGTACCCATGAAAAAAAAAAAAAATTCGGTACCATATTTTCATTTATAACATTTGTGAGTAGTTTTACCATCTTTTTATTATAGTTATGGTACCGAAAAAAATTGAAAAAAAAAAGTTTTTACTATAGTTTCTTACAATTGTGATAAAAACAACAAAAAAAAAATAAAAATTTTAGTTGTAAAATAATTTACAAAAATTATAAAAATATCTATTAAAATAGTAAATTTTATACACCATTAAAATGCAAGTTATTCATGCAATTTTGCATGCATGTCAGATTAGACCTCATTAGAAAGTTGGAAAGAGAAAGCTTTGGTCGGTTAAACAACACATTAAGCTAAAAAAAAATATTTTCTCTACTGCTAAATATCTATCGTTTTATACAATTTTTTTGTTCCACAATATCTGTCGTTCAATAAAATTAAAACATAATTAATATTTTTTCTTCTAAATTTACTCTTATATATGTTTTTCAATAAATGTTTAATAGATTAAGTGTATGCTAAGTATCTTTCATATTTTTTTTTGTTTAGATGCGTATTGAATAAAGATATTTTAATTTTGTGTAATTNTATATATATATATATATATATATATATATTAATTTTTTAGAAGAAGGGAAAGAGGAAGAGCTCTTGATAGCCCACTTTAATATTATGACTTTAGAAGATTTCGATTAGTCTTAGATTTATTGTGGATCTTGGTCGGCAAAAGTCAAGTTTTTCAGAAAGGTACCACTACCTCAATCAGCCTTTGCGAAGCCTGACGATCGATTGATATTAAATAACAGCAAATAATATATATATAAAATAAAATAGCTTACAATTCAAATCTCCAAATATAAACAAAATGACTTTTGTTATTCGCGATTGAGATCGCTTTAAATTTTATTTTAAAGTTAATCTAACGGATAATATTAACACCTTAAATTTAATAAAAAAAATAGACCCCTAATAGTGTATTTGGATTGACTTTTATAATTACTTTTAGAAATTATTTCTCATAAATACTTTAAAAAAAAAATAGTGTTTAAAACCGCCCCACCACCACCCCCACCGCCGTTGCCACCACCATTGCTGCCATCAACGCCACCCCCAGCGTCGCCACCACTGCCACCACCACCACCACCACCATGACTACCATTGCCACCACCACCACCATTACGGTCATTGTCACCCACCACAACCATCATCATCTTCTACCACCACCACTATCGCACACCACCTCTCACCCCCACTTCAAATCGATGGTTAAATACTTTTATCTTTTCTCTATGTTTGTGATTTAATTTTGAATATGAATACAACTATGTTTATTCTTTAGTATTTTTTATTATTTTGTGCCTTCAGACACAGACAATAACTAGTATATAATAAAATAACTTACAATTCAAATCTCAAAAGATAAATAAAATGACTTTTGTTATTCGGGGGTTGAGATCACTTTAAATTTTACTTTAAAATTAATCTAACTGCTAATATTAATATCATAAATTTAATATGAAAAATAGGGCTCCTAAATGTGTGTTTAGAATGATTTTTTAAAAGTACTTTTAGAAATTATCTCATAAATATTTTTAAAAAAATAGTGTTTGAAACCGTCTCACCACTACTTCAACCACCCCCACACCTACCCCCACCACCGCTACCGCCACCACCACCACCATCGCCGCCACCATCGTCGTCGTCGTTGCTGCCACCGCCACCTCCACCTCCACCATCACCGCCACCACCATCATCGTGTCATCGTCACCGCCATCGCACCTGCCCTCATCTCCACCACCACCATGGTCATTGCCACCCACCACAATTATCATTGTCGCCTCCAACACCATGGTCATGGCNACCTATTCCTTAAACTTTTATGTTGGTTAAGATATGGTTTGATTAGTTGGTATTCATTCTAGGGTTCAATTACCAAGGTCTATGGGTATGGGGTGATGGATTATATATGCTGATTGTCTCTTCTCTTTGCCAGCCCCCCCTATACACACACACACACACACACACACAGATACCTTCAAATTTGCAGGAGAAAATGCAGGGGTAATNTCCAACACCATGGTCATGGCCATCCACCACAACCATCACTGTCTCTTACCACCACTATTGCCGCCCACCACCTCTTACCCTTACTACAAACCGATGTTTAAATTATTTTTTCTCTTTTCTATGTTTGTAATTTGATTTTGGATATGGATACAAATATATTTTTTATTTTTTATTACTCATTGACTTCAGTCACAAGCAATAAATAGTATATATATATATTAATTACAATATTGACACTCACCTTTTTTTCAATCGAAAACCATTAAGATCCACAAATTTAACAATTTCTGTTGAGTTGGTAAAAATAATATTGGTGAGTTCAACATTCTTGTTCTTGTACATCGTACTTCCCATTGGGTTGGTTTGGGTGGGGTGGGTGGGGGAGGGGGGGAAGGGTAGGCCCACACATAACGAGGCTTGAAACAAAAATTTAAATGAGACCCTATTAATTTTAATATAAATTTTAAATTTTAAATCATTATACAATATTTTTTATATTATTGCCTTTTGATCAAACGTATTTATTAGATTTTGACATTCAAGTATTGTTAACGTGTGTTTAAGACCCTTACACTAAGGTGATACTAAATTTTTTTGCATACCAATTCTTAGAAGCCGTAAAAAAATCAATTTGGGTTTGATGGAAAATGAGCATAGAAATTTTATTTGAGGCTTTAAAAATAAATTTGGGTTTAATTGATTTAATTCTCAAATTATTTTTGGGGGCCCCAAAAATAAAAGTAAATTTATTTGAACATGAGCTTTAAAAATTTTATTCGGGGCATAAAAATAAAATTAGTCGTAATGGAACCTGTGTCTAAAAACTTTATTTGGGGTACTAAATACAAAATTAGAATTAATTAAATATTAATCTAAAAAAGTTATTTAAAATTCTAAAAATAACATTAAACTTTTTTAATCCTCCTTAAAATGGGGCTCTAAAATTTTGGGACCTAAAAGGATGGCTTCAATATATTAGATTAGTGTTGGACATTAAAAACACATTTAACTAGTATTGAAAAAATCTGATTTTTTTAATCTAATATTATATGCATTTTTTCTGAAAATAAAATAATTCTTGATTTGAGTTTGNATTAGTGTTGGACATTAAAAACACATTTAACTAGTATTGAAAAAATCTGATTTTTTTTAATCTAATATTATATGCATTTTTTCTGAAAATTAAATAATTCTTGATTTGATTTTATTAGGATTTAGATAAATAAAAATTTTAATTATGAAAAACCTATTTTCAATAGATTTAATTGGGAGAGAAAAAAATACTAGTAATGCAACACAACACAACACAACACAACACAACACGTTGAATGCATTGCTAGCTAGCTACTCAATAGATGCAACGCATTGCAAAAGTTTTGCGTGCACGCGTCAGAATAGACCAGGGTAGGTTGATAGACTACGTTGAAAGCTTTGGTCGGTTATCAGCGTTAAATAGCCCAAAAAATTTTTGTGCTCGACTGGCTAACCCACTTAGGCTAAGAAAGGGTCATTTGTCCGTGTGGGACCATATCATTTTCATTTTGCCATATTTGGAAAATCAATTGGGCATGGGAGTGTTGTCACATTTATCTTTCTTTATACGTGACTTGAATCAATCCTAGGTATATATGGACTACATCACATATCTTTGTTTATTTTTTTCAATGATTAAGAGTGTTTAAATTAATTAATGTGCACATTGATTAATTCTCTTTTCGATCCGATAAAAAATTGGTCATCCATGTCGAAATTAGAGTATTTGTGTGAGAACTCTAGTCCCAATAGATGCCAAAAGAGGGAGGCTGAGATGTAATTTGAGCGACTTAATCCCAATTTAACTTAAATTAAATCTAAAAATATTTTGTATGTAAATTGAAATTTTTTAATACTCAGGTTGCAATTGATTTAATGTGGATAATACTCGAGTTTTCTAGACTCAAATAGAATGAGTGAATTTGGGTTTAATCGGAGTTGAATAATAAGAGACTTAAATTAATTCGTCTCGCATTTTTTGCGGTTTAAATCATTTTAAAATTGTTGATTCACCTAAATTTATTTTCCGCCCATCAATTTTTCAAAATTCAATAGGACTATCCTAACCAAATCTCTCATCCCCCACCGGTAGGAATCTCCTAATGATGGACTCTCCTAACCAAATAGAGAATGTTGGATGCTGGTTTTTGAATTTGACAGACCCTTTCCTTATTTCTCTATCTCTCTCTCTCTCTCTCTTTTACACACACACGCATCCTCTTTCGGCTAATCTCTCTCTCTCTCTTACTCTCAAGTAGTGAAGTATCACAAATGCTATTGAGACTTCATTTAGAGACATAATTTAGGAACTTAATGCATTATGATCATTGGATGGATAGTGTTAGGACCGAGTGATACTTTAACATTGGGATCCATTGACAATTTAATAACCACAATCATTAATAAATGAACTAATGTATGTCCCCATCCCACTCCCCCCCCCCCTTCCAAAAAAAAACAAAGCCCAAGTTATAATTACCAATAAAAAAAAATTCCACCAATTCTACCAAAAGAATAATATTCGAAACCATTCTAATCGCCATCACCATTTCCATGCACACAAAAAGTACTAGTACGTGGAAGCATATAGTTCTCAGAATTAAAAAAAAAATTCAAAGTCTAAACTAATCACCAATAAATGAATGCACTAATTTATCTCCTCCTTCCCCCCCTTCCCCCCAAAAAAAAAAAACAAAACCTCAAACTAATCACCAATAAAAAAAAAATAATTGCACCAAAAAAATAAAAAAAAATTCATAGTTAAGTTAATTACCAATAAAAAAAATAAGTGAAACAAATTTCTTTAAAAAAAATATTCAAAACTAATCTAATCGCCATCAACACTTCCACACAAATAAAAAGTATAAATATACAATCCATATATAAAATCATCAAGTTATTATTCATATGAAAATAAATCACTACTGTATGAAACATATAGTTTTAAAAAAAAAAAATCAAAGTCCAATCTTATCACTAATAAANAAAAAAAATCAAAGTCCAATCTAATCACTAATAAAAAAAATAAGTGACCAATAAAAAATAACAAGTATTACCAATTGCACCCAAAAAAAATTCAAAAATAATCTAATCGCATTCTTGATTCCTTGATTCCCTCCGGCGCCCGATCACATTCTTCACCCCATGATCCCTTCGCTACCCCCTTAAGCATGGTGAAGAACGACTTACACCTGTTCAAGGACTTGGAGATAAATCGGTTGAGAGCCGTCAGCATCTCAGTTAACTTTGTATGTCCTTGACGGTCTTTGACCTCTATATATCTTGCACAATCTGCACTTGATTGGGATTGATCTCTATGTCATGGTGAGTGACCAGATATCCCAAGAATTTGCCCGAACTTACCCCAAATACACACTTCGAAGTGTTGAGCTTCAGGCTGTACTTTTGGAACACGACAAATGTGACCCACGATCCCGAAGATGGTCGACTTTCATCTTGCTCTTTACAAACATGTCATCAATATATACTTCCATTGTGGTACCCAATTGTTGCTGGTGATAAATCGAGCAACAAATAGCTCGGACATCTATTTCCAAGACTAAACATTTTTTGGGGCCAAACTTTCGTACCATGCATAACAGTGTCTCCTAAGCTCATGGGGAACACTCTACACAACAATCTCTGGTCAGTGTCATAAATAGACATTAGTTGTTTATATTACCGCAAATGACCATCGAGGTTTGTCCTTCCATCGTAAACCTTGAAGCGGGAGACAGTAAACTTCTTCGGCATCTTGATCTCCCTGATAGCTCAAACGAATGGTGAGACGATCTGCTCGTCTTCGGTGTCATCATCCTCCATTTGGAGGGGCCTTCGGCACTTGGCATCCAGGCATAAACGGAGGTCCTCCTGGGGCCTCTTACTCCTAGGCCCCTTTGTCGTTGAGTCCGTGTGGGATTTTGCCGCCTTCGTTCCTCTTGAGTGTCAGTGGTGGAGATCCCCCTGGACAGATTAAACCTATGCCTCTTGCTCTCTTTGGATCTTTCCTCGGGGGCACACTCTTCGTAATTTCGATGCCCTCGCTTCTCACCCAGGCGCTCATGCAAGCTTCTCCCCTAGGCTTTTTGCCTTGCGCCCCGGGAATCACTTTAGTCGTTACTCTAGTCTCCACACTTGCTGTTTTGCCAGCTAGTTTCCTTTGATCGCTCGAAGTTATTGAGCCGAGTCTGCACGTTGGCGTTGTCTTTCTCAAGTCGCTTCAAATGGCTTCCTATCCTTTTTTTCCGTCAACTCAATGATTTCCCTAGCCAAGACGCCTTATCCACCACCGGTAACGTTAATTGCTAGATACGCTCAGATCCATCTGACTGGTTGAAGGAGGTTATTCAGTGACTATTGGGAGCCAGCTAGCTTCCGTATTTCTCACGCGTAGGCTATCCCCCACCTTACCTTGGGATCGTGTGTTCACCATTACACTATCGCGACAGGAAAAACTAGTCTTTTGATTCCCACAAACGGCACCAAATTACACGAGTTATTTCTTGCAATGAGTTGAGATAGCGATCCGTTGGATGATGAATCTGAAACAATCAAAGGATTAGGAAAGGGGTCGGGTTTACACTCGGCTAATCCCTTTCGAAGCTCAAGTCAGTCGGCATTGAAGTCATAAGCATAGTGTATTTTTTGGATTTCAATTATGTACCATAGTATAGCTTCTTAGGGGGTATTTATACCTAGACTGGCAATGATAGAAGGATCTTTGAGTCCCATCTCAAAATTTAATAGCTTGTACTTGTATCCAAACATAATGAGTGTCATCCCATCAAATCTCCTCAAGACTAATCCCTTCAGGCGATTGGACCTTTGCTCGGGAACCTCCGTGCATTCATGGCCCAACCCCCGATCATTAAATACCTTTGTTCAATGCTTAACACATACGCCCGAGTGTTCACTGCATTGGAATAAGCATCCCGAGGTCCGTTGAGGACATTAAGTCAGCGTAATGATAATTAATGTCTTCTAATGATGACTATCTTCTTATTTCTCGAGGACGTAGATGCTCATTAATGAATCTCACAACCATTTAAGACTCCATTAATGAGTTGTCATATCCCCTTTAATGTTAGGCTTTGNCGAGGACGTAGATGCTCATTAATGAATCTCACAACCATTTAAGACTCCATTAATGAGCTGTCATATCCCCTTTAATGTTAGGTTTTNATTTCTCGAGGACGTAGATGCTCATTAATGAATCTCACAACCATTTAAGACTCCATTAATGAGTTGTCATATCCCCTTTAATGTTAGGCTTTGAGAGGTGTACTCGGCCCTCCAGGTTATAACTCCTTAGTGCCTCCCCCAGGCGCCCTTTGCGCTCCTCAATGGTTACAACGGTCCATGTGTCAATTTACGGCTGTTAAGCCGTCTAAAGTCCCGTCAAATACTAAGAAAAAAAGATATGGACATAGTATTTTAAGAGAAAAAATGAAATGAGATGACAAAATAGAATTGCAAGTTTGCAGAGTAATAAAGGAACAACTGAATCTTGTGAGTATCCCGACCTTCACTTTTCATTTGGAGTTTATTTAGTACTGGTAGAATAGTGCACTTGTAACACAAATGAAATAACTATTTCTATTAACAAACCCCAAAACAATTACACCCAAAAGAATGGAGATGACAGGTCTTCTAAATAGAGAAGAAGAGCAACCATCTCTAAGGGGGTCAAATTTCATTCAAATTTCACATAATGAACTTCACTTTTATCTATGAGTTATGTCCCATCCACTTTCCACAAAGACCATTTGGACCTAAAAGTTAAGAGCTATGAAAAAAGACTTGTCGTTCTTTCTTTATTTCCTATTTAAGAAGGCGGCGACATTGGAGGAATAAGCAATGCTGCTAAGATCCCCAGTCGATTTACCTCTTTTCGAAAGGGAAGAGAGTTCCGTCACTTCTGGGATTAAGGGAAGTAACATGAATGTAATAGGTTATAGAATCCGGTTTGTGGCATCTTTCCTTGGTAAATTTGTTAGAGAAGGACTTCTTTCAAAAAAAGTTAATAGTAGGGCAACTCCATTCAATAGGGGGGAGGCATGGAATTGGATGCTTCCCTCCTTTCAGTGCAGGAATGACCGCTTGGTGAAATGACGTACTTAGGTTTCCACACACATTTATGAGAAACAAATGTATTCTAAAACAGATATAATAGTTTTAGCTACAAGTCCCTTTGTCCCTAGTTTTTTAATTGAGGTCGTAGAGTGGAGATAGGAAAAGGTGGAGAATATGTTATATNCCTTTCAGTGCAGGAATGACCGCTTGGTGAAATGACGTACTTAGGTTTCCACACACATTTATGAGAAACAAATGTATTCTAAAACAGATATAATAGTTTTAGCTACAAGTCCCTTTGTCCCTAGTTTTTTAATTGAGGTAGTAGAGTGGAGATAGGAAAAGGTGGAGAATATGTTATATGTTATAAATAATACTANATGACGTACTTAGGTTTCCACACACATTTATGAGAAACAAATGTATTCTAAAACAGATATAATAGTTTTAGCTACAAGTCCCTTTGTCCCTAGTTTTTTAATTGAGGTCGTAGAGTGGAGATAGGAAAAGGTGGAGAATATGTTATATATAGAGTTATTAAACAGTGAGTAAAGTTGAATTTTATCCATTTTTCAAGGGTGTTATAAGAAGAGTAATGCTATTGAAAATTAAAAATTTGATCTAATTTATTGACCTAATGATGTAATTAATTGTAACCGTTGAATTAACACAAAATTTTAATGTTTGATCGGACTCATAGGCAATCCGATGACTATAGTGAATTAGATCAACAAAATATGTTCAAAAAGCATTCCACTTATAAGAATTCAAAAAATTTTAATACTTTTTGACATTTAGAAGTAGTATATAATTGTTCTAGTTTGTAGNTAATTAATTGTAACCGTTGAATTAACACAAAATTTTAATGTTTGATCGGACTCATAGACAATCCGATGATTATAGTGAATTAGATCAACAAAATATGTTCAAAAAGCATTGCACTTATAAGAATTCAAAAAATTTTAATATTTTTTGACATTTAGAAGTAGTATATAATTGTTCTAGTTTGTATTACTTAACTTTTGAGAGAGAGAGATAGAGAGAATCCAAATAGATAACATTCCTCTAATACAAAGTAACTACATCAACAAAATATATCCGTAGCTTTAAATGGTTAGAAAACTAAAGTTGTTGAAATATAAGAGGCAGGCCTTGGGTAGGCCTGAGAGACAACATGATAGAGGGAGAATGGCAGTAGTTTGGCGACAGGGAAAACGAAAACCTTGTGAGNAGGCAGGCCTTGGGTAGGCCTGAGAGACAACATGATAGAGGGAGAATGGCAGTAGTTTGGCGACAGGGAAAACGAAAACCTAGTGACAATAAGAGTTAAAACAATCTTGTACTCCAACATGCTCAAGTTTCTTCCCACACACATTCTCCCTCCAAACCCAAAAGGCAAAAACCCCATCTTGTGCTTGCATCCTCCATACAACGAGTCATCCTTGAACCTCTCTGGCTTGAACTCATAAACGTCGTCGCCCCAAAGTGATCGGTCGTGGTTCATTGAAACGAGGTCGATCCACATGTTTGTGCCACTGGGGATCACCGCCCCGTCCACTCGGATGTCTTCTCTTGCTTGCCGTTGTACGTTTGGTGCCGGTGAGTATAACCGTAGAACCTCATTCATTACCCATCCCATCTGCATTTAGACAATTTTCAGACATTTAGAACCAACATGATTCAAATACATGCAAAAGCAAAGAAAATAACTAATCATAGTGGTGGTTAGAGTTATCTTCGTTACACTTAAATTTAACGATTAACCCACCTTATACGNCCTCATTCATTACCCATCCCATCTGCATTTAGACAATTTTCAGACATTTAGAACCAATATGATTCAAATACATGCAAAAGCAAAGAAAATAACTAATCATGGTGGTGGTTATAGTTATCTTCGTTACACTTAAATTTAACGATTACCCACCTTATACAGAGCATGAAAAAACTTGAAGTGATCCATGTGGTACCCAAATTTTATAAATTAACCCCCGACTTATATATAGTTATTGATTTATCAACGGATAAAAGTCTAATGTAGTGGATTTGAATTCTTAATATATGAATATAGCATGAATTATATCTCAATTTATTATATTTGTGAATATTTTTATCACTGCACTGGGTATTTTTATTATTGTTATAGTACTGAAAATGAAATGATAAAAACACTCANTTTATCAACGGATAAAAGTCTAATGTAGTGGATTTGAATTCTTAATATATGAATATAACATGAATTATATCTCAATTTATTATATTTGTGAATATTTTTATCACTGCACTGGGTATTTTTATTAATGTTATAGTACTGAAAAGGAAATGATAAAAACACTCGCAACAGTAGTAAAAACACCAACAAAAAATAAATAAATTTTTGATTACAAAATGTCTCAAAAAAATTGTAAAAATAGTCGTTAAAATACAAGTTATTCATGCAATTTTGCATGCATGTCAGATTAGACCTCGTTGCAAAGTTGGACAGAGAAAGCTTTGGTCGGTTATATAACACATTGAGCCAAAAGAATATATGTATGTGCTCCCCTGGCCAAACCACATCGTATCCTATGGCCGTGTGGACAGTCAAATCAACTGGGCTCTGGCGGGGTATTGCCACGTTGATCTTTACATAACTATGCNCACATTGAGCCAAAAGAATATATGTATGTGCTCCCCTGGCCAAACCACATCGTATCCCATGGCCGTGTGGACAGTCAAATCAACTGGGCTCTGGCGGGGTATTGCCACGTTGATCTTTACATAACTATGTCAGCAAGATCATGGTGGACCATGCCATGGCAATCTCTTATCCTCACTCTCTTCGACACGTGGAGTAGCCCACCATTTTGAATTTTACGTTATGACCATTGAATCTTACAAAGAATCTTAGATATATAGATTATAGACTAGTCACTCATTCAAAATGTTTAGTATAACAATTGGGTAAAAATATATTTTAAGCAGGTTTAAATGCAGTAAACACTCAAGTTCTCAGAACCAAGGTTAAATGATTGAATTCAGGATTAATTCGAATTAAACTAGAACTCAAGTAAAGCCCGAAAATTTAATTTGGGTTCAACTCGAAGTGAGAATTAAACCTTGCACTAGGAAGCAAAGTAGGAAAGGCAAGAACCATTAGGTCATTTTTTTTTTACTTTTGGTAATGATTAAATTAATGATAAATATAACAATTTCGTCAACAAATTAAAATTTTAAATTTGTGTACCTTCTTTAGTCTTGCAAGCATGGTGGCATCAATCTCTCCATCTCCAATCACTTCTTTGACCTCTTCTCTCAGCTGATTCTGCCACTCAGTGTGCATGGCCAAGAGTAGCAACGTCCACGTCAAAGCCAAAGCAGTGGTCTCATGGCCTGCGAAGAAGAAAGTTTTACACTCATCCACCAGCTCACTCGTCGTCAACTTCTTCTCCGACGACCCACCCACCTGGCTTTCCGCCATTAACAAGCTAAGAAGGTCCTTCTGGGGCTGCCCTACATTTGATTTTCTTGACGTTATAATTGATAATAGCATAGCATCAATCTCTTTCCCAAGCTTTTTAGCCTCTGAATTTTGATAAGGACACATGAAATTGCTAAAGGGCACACCCACGTAACGGGTGTATTTGAAAAGTGCCATTTGCATGGCTCTTAGTTTTTCGAACACTTCTTTCCCTTTTTCGCAGCTCATTCCGAAGCTCGTCTTCGCTATGATCTCTCCGGCTGTGCTCGTGATTTCTGTCTCCACGTCGATTTCGGGCTTTCCAGAGGTGATTAGGGCCGTCCACCGATCGAGCATGTTTGTGATTGATTCCACCATCATGCTTGACATAGCCTGTTGGTCAAGTTTGAAATAATATTATTAGGAATAAAGATAGAGTATGACTATACTTCAAAAATTAAAAAGTGAATGAAATATGGAAAAGGTTAAATTGACAATGACGACCATTAAGGTAGTGGAGGAGGATAACTTGAGGATTAAGAAAGTTAAATTAGGCGTATCCCTTGAATTTGAAGAAGCTATTCCTTAAACTTTTGCGCCTTTGACCATTGTTGTGTGGTATGTTTGTGTCACATCTGATAAGAATCTAGAATTTCACTTACATTAATCATTATAGATCTTTTAAATCGGTTTGATTGATTAAAAAATTAGATATACAACATAATGTAAAAAATTATTTCGAATTATATTCCGATTCCCAAGACATACCTAAAGTTTCTCCGAAATTACCATTTTGATCTCTTGAATTGTTGGTTAAGACGTGGTTGGAGAAGTTTGTATTCATACTAGGGTTTCATTAGGAAGGTCTATGGGGTGATGGATTATATATGCCCATTGTCTCTTCNTGGGTTTTCTATCATTTTTAAACACAGTGGGCTTTCCCCAACTCTTGCCCATAACACCAGCGGAAATCTTCCTTAGAAACTCAGGGTCTGCAATGTATAGAAATGGCTCTGTCCCCAACCAATAAATAAACACCTTCCCTGCAAAAAAACAGAAGAAAAAAAAAGTCTCAGGCGAATATTTCCTAAAACATATACGTGCATTCGGTGCTTCCCCTATCTGCGGACTTGTAAGCATCAAACAAGGTAGTTGAGGAGGTTCCCTCAATAGGGATCTGGGAAGGATAAAATATACGTCATTTTACATATATGCGAGGACTATTTCCGTGACTCAAACACAATGCCCATTAACTCATAAGTCTTAAGAAGTTAAGAGAATCATGTTCTCATACAACTTGAGCATTCTTGCTCAGGTATTAACAATATTCTCTGGTTTAGTGAATAATGCGAAAACTTTTTAACAGTTGTGAGAGCTTACCATGCAGTTTCTGCCACAGAGAAAAGTATGGAAATACTCTTGAATGGATATCATGTCTGATGCTTAAAGAAGAAGATGAAGAAGAAGAGCGGAGACTCTTCTTCATATCAGCAATATTTCCTAGAGGAAAACTTGGAGTTGGACCACTAAATCCATTCCTCCTAAGCTTCTGGTAGGCCTGGTTAGGCAAAACCCAGCAAGAGTATAAAAACCTCCACAACATGAAGAGAACAAAGACAGCCATTGCCGAGCAAAGAGCTAGGGAAAACTGAAGAAATTCCATCTTTTTCTGTCTAGAATCTGGCTCTCTCTCTCTCTAGGAAAAACTTGTAAATATACAGTTATAGATTTGTAGGTCTATGGATTGATGGATATGGGAGAGAAAAAATTGGGTATTTATAGACAACAGGAGGTAGAAGAAAGTCAAAGATTGACTAGGGAGCTATACAGGTGTTTGATTTTTAAGGCGTATTGTGATTTCTACATTCTGGTTTGATTTGTCAAACCTTTGTTAGTCAATCAATTCTCCTCGGCTGAAAACGAGTACGCATTCTCTGTGGAAAGCCACCATAATCCCACACAGCCTATTGCCAACTATGATCTCCAACGTAGGCAAAAAGTTTATATATGCTGCCTTGTGCCTAACTTTTCTCAATATGTTGCAAAGCATTAAAAAAAAAAAAAAAAAAAAAC
>CAUOFW020009168.1:740715-799594 GCA_963454935.2 Ilex paraguariensis | reverse complement strand
AAAAAAAAAAAAATAGAGACTTTGCATATCGTTCGTATTGGTCGATACGTACCATATCGTATATCGGACGATATTATGCAAAAACTATACAAAACTCCGATTCATATCGTTTTACCTCTGTATCGTGACGTATCGTACGATACTAACAATTATGTTTATACTCTATAATAATTCCCAAATCCAACTGTCACTAATAGTCCTAGTCAAATTAGTACACCTAAATTAAATAATAATAAAATTAATCCTAATAAGCTACCAATCACACTTTCTTTTGGACAAAAAATTTATGCTCTTTCTTTTAGGCTTCCAAAGTTGATTATATCTGTTCAACCAATCTATGGTTGTGCCATCAGGATGTATGTGACTGTTTCCTTATTTCGGACATATCACTGATAAGAAACAAATCTAATTATTATTACCTGGCATGCAGAGATGGAAAAGGGGTTGAATAAAACCAATGACATACAACAATTCTTTGTACAAATGATAGTCCTTAGATTCAAGCCACAAGAGTTGTTAGTCCAAGCATTTATCACAATACTAGATGGTACACAAGAATCCTTTTGACAAATATGTAAAGAAACAAACCTTATCCCTCAGGTGCTTTATAAACTCTTCAAAATTGACGCGCCAAAGAACTTCTTTCTTTCCATTTGAAGCCAAAGCTTCCATATTCGACTCCATACTATCATTCTTTCGCTGTAAAATAACGGTGTTGCCAATCAACAAATGATTGAACCAGCTAACTTCTACTAAAAATTATCACACTAACCTTCTCCCCAACTTGAATAGATTTTTCCTCACTCTTTTGTTCAGAAACATCGGTACCAATATTTGTTTCAACAAAAAATCTTATTGATTCCATAGGAGAGGCTACTGCTAAAGCACGTTGCTCTATAGTCTGTGATTCATCAGCGATCTGCATTAATGTGTAACTCATAAAGTCAGATTTTCTTTTGTCCTATTGGATAAGAAGAAGAAATTCAGAATCAAATTGACACAAATTTGTAAGCAAAGAACTCAAATGGAACGATTCCAATAAGATATGAGCAAGAATAATGATTAAAAAGTAGACTTGCATTTGCTTAGCAAATAATAATGTTAAAACAAGAACAAAAATGAGAAGAAAAAGAAGAATAAACCAATCGAACTTTCCTTTTTCTTCCATCTTTTATTTTAAGAAAATGGTGTGTGTCTTTGGCATACAATCCGGAGGAATGGATGCTGCACTGCTTTAAACCTCAGGCCATTCTAGCATCCCCATCCCTCATAGACATCATCCGTACAAGAATGGCTTATATTCAATTGTGTTAGTCCTTGTCACAATTGACATTTTAAACTGAATTTCCAAGACAATATTACAGGCCACTGCAATCTCAATCATTCACCTATGAAGTAGCACCGTTACAGCTGTTGGCACTCACTGGATTCCGCAGTTGCCAATTTATTAGAGTAACGAGTCCACTGCCTAAGAGCAACAAATAAGGGAAAAAACTAACATAAGGGAACATTATATCCATAATGACTATTAATATTTATTAGTAAGCGAAAAACGTAGTTATCAAAATCGTACGATTCGCAATTCAATTCATACAATTCGGTTCGATACAGATACAAAATGTTTCGTATCTTCTATGAGAATCGTTTTAGAATTGAATCGCACCAGAATCATACAATTCGTACGATTTGATTCATATTGCATGAATCGCACAATTCAATTACCTTTTTCTAGATGCCAAATTTTTTACAAAACGACATCGTTTTGTCCGTTAAAACATTAAAACAACTTCGTTTTGTTTGCAGAAAAACCCACGCTCTAATAAAAACTTAACCTCTTTGTTTGTTCTCTCTCTCACATCGTCTAAAGCTCGTCTTACGTTGTCTAAAGTTAAAGATCACGGCTAACGCTCTTCGGTTGATTTTTGCTCTCAATTCTTTCATGAGTAGTTTGTTAGGTTCTAATTTTTTGTTTAAAAATGTTGGCCTATATGTTTTCTCCCAATCAATTTTATTATTTGTTCTTTTTCCATTCATGTTTATAACCTAACATATATTGAATGTCACTATTTTGGTTCTTGAATAGTCATTGTTATTTAATGAATTTTTTTTTCAAGTTGTTGAATGTAAAAATAGTTAAGCAAAAGACTAGTATCTTTCTATTTAGACGACGAGCTTATGTCAATTAATTATTTTTAGAATGAAATAATGTTCAATATTCAATATTTTTTCTATTTTAAATATGTAGTATTATTTTTTCTTTTTATTCAAATTTTGTGTCGAATCTTACGATTTACGATTCTCAAATTTCGATTTTCGATTTACGATACAAATCGCGATTTGACAAATATGACAAAAAATTTATTATCAACTCATACACTTGACAAGAAAAAGAAACTACCTTGGCCGACTTGGCTCCTCGTTTCTTTGCAGGAGTTTCATCTTCAGAAGGTGGGGCAAGGAATGGTTCAGGAGCTGGACAACGTTCCACAAATCGGGCATTCACAAGTCTCTTAAAGCTTTCTTGTAATGCATCCACAACAAAATTTCCTGGAAAAGAACAATGATTTAACTCTACATTTGAAGGCACAAAATATTTCCCCTTCTTTGTGGAATTCTATAAAATGTGGGAGGGGTGAGAGAAGAAAAAATGCCACAGCGAATCCAGTCAAGGGAACATCTGTAATAAGCTTGACCACCCAATTGTCAACATCCTATTTATCCTAGTTTCCTTTTTCTTTGACTTTGGATGATCGAACCACTAATACATTGAGCATAAACTTGATACATATCTTTCCGAGCAAGATTTGGCCCTTTGGTTGTCAAATACTGCTTCCTCAAGACCAGAATTCACAAAATTCCAATAAAATTACAAGTGAAGGGGCTTGCCCAGATTCCAGCAACAATAACATTTCATTTGTTTCTCCAACAAAGACAAGTAACTGAATAAGGCTTCCTACAAATTTTATGCAATCTTTATCCAAAATCAATTTACAATTTGTATCAAGAAGAGATGAATACTTATATGGATAAATTCCACATTCAAAATCCTCAAATTTAGTGTCCCAAAAGTTAAAACCAGATGCATTTGAATTTTGAATGTGATCGAAGATGACATACTCAATGAAAATCATTGGAACAAAACAAATAAAAGAGACTAACCTCCACTTGGAATAGATGTCTGCTTATGCCTGTCAATAAGTTGATTCATCGAAAGCCTTCCATGTTGAAGCAACCCTTCAAAAATCTCTTCACACTGCCAAAACCAAAACCATTATGCAATCAATCAACAAGCAGATTCACAATAACTTCAAACAAAACATACCAACAAAAAAGCAAAACTATAAAGCCATTTTAACTCACTTCTTTACCAAGCTGCTCCGACACAATTGCCAGAAATTTAGGAAATCTCATATGATGAAGTATGTTATCACAGATAACCATGTACTGAGTTACAACCCGTGGCACCTCTCCAAATGCACCTACATTCGTGAAATATGAATAATACTACTCGAAAATCATCTTCATCCTCTGTCTGATTATCAAAGCACAGCAGAAATAAAGAAACAAAACACAGCGAAAAAAGAGCTCATTTTTCATAGTCAACAAAGCCCTAACATCAACCAATACAGGAGATAGCGTAATGATGGTAAACATCATATGCAATGTTTATTACAATCTAAAATTCAAACATTGAGACTCTTTTATTTTCCAGCATTTTCTGGGAAACCAAACAGAAACCTCTAGGGTTTTGAAAACAGGAACAGAGTAAATATAGTACCTTCTCGTTGGACTGCGAAGGCTTGTACACAATTGTGTTGGATTAGTACAAGTAGAGCTTTCTCGAGATTCCCTTTACTAAGCTCTGTGAATCGCATTATCTGTGCAAACGGTAGGGTTCCTTTTCGTAGAAGACACTCGCAAACTTTCTATACACATCGCAAAATCGGAAAATTTTGTCAAATACGAGAGTAAATTTGATAACAATCGGTCTCATTGATCAGAAAACTGAACAAAATAATTGAAAATTTTGAATTTCAATTTCTCAGCAATCAAACGGTGCATAAGGCTCTATATAAGTTATGTAGAGAGAGAGAGAGAGAGAGAGAGTGTGTACAGCGACGAGATCACCAAAGTAAGAGGTGATGAGATGGACGGCGAGGCTGACGCCGTGTTGCGACACCATGTTTGGCACTTTCTTCTTCTTCTTCTTCTTCTTCTTCTTCTTCTCGCCGTCGCGAGCAAGCCAGAGAGAAGGCGGGAAGGGCAGCTGAATTCCCGGGTTAGAGAATGAACCCTGGCCCAACCCAAGTACTATACGATATTCTCTAAGTTTGGGCCTCTCGCTGACAACTTCATTGAGAATTGGGCCTGTGTTGGACCCGTAGCTATGTGATTAGGGGATAGAATTTAGAGAAATTTGGAAGTCCCTCCTCTTATATAGATTTATTTAAACTTAAGTTTGCTAAAGAAATTGATTTGTTATGAAGTCTATTTTTTGTTAATTTTATCAGACTATCCCTTCTCTTTAGAAGTGAGATAAAACTAAAAATTAAAAACTCCTAAATTTTAAGAGTATAACTAATATTAAAAAATTTTCTCACTTGTACTTATTTACTAGTAATTGTTCGTATCTAAAGATACAAAGTAACAAAAAAAAATCAATATATTTGTATGCGTTAGCTAATAATTTCAATAGCTTACATGAATCTGTATCACTAAACACTCGTAATTCCTCTATCCAATGTAAAAATCTCAAAAACGATAAATTATAGTGATCAAAATTTATGTAAACCTTAAAATGAAACCACTAAGCAAGTATATACAAAATCCTCTCGCTGCGTTGAGGCATCTTTTATTCCTTCTCTCAATTGCCACGTATTATCGAATCAAGCACCGTGTAAAGTGGGTAAATAGTCCACAACCGTTCAAGAGTGAGGCGTGCTTCTTTTTTCGCAATTGTTTGTCATAATAGTCTTTGTCGAACAATTCATCTCGCGAGATGAAAAAAGGCTGCCTCTTTGATGTTTCCTCTAGGTTCGTCATTGATCTTTCTCCAATATTAATATTACCCAGAATTTTCCCATACATATTTCAAACAAAAAAAAAAACAATAATCATGACTCACTAATCCTTAGACCCCCATTATTAAACTGCTAGGATTTAACCTATTCACATGCAACATGTGTATTCACACATAAATTAAAAAGCAAATCAATCCCATTCAAATAATCAAGAAAAAGGAAATATTGGAATTAAAAGGTCACATAAATAAAATAAAAAAATCATTTTGCACGACAAATCATAAATCAATTTGTCGATGAGGTTTTGAAGATTGTGAATCTTCTTGATTCCATGCTTGTCTACGATCTATAATGGACTACAATAAGAGCATTGGACCTGCATGCAGTTAAGATCAATTAGTTCAATCAATTAAAGGTTGTCAAACAGATTTTTGCTAAATCAGATAAAAAAAATTGAACAAATTAACTCATAGAATAAGAAAAACAGACTTGACTCTTTTCACCAAAATAACTCATTTGATTAATGTTGATGTGTGTCGTCTCGCCCATTACCATTCTCCGAAAGGAGAGAGATTTAATAATTCACCTGTTACCTTTCTCCAACATTCTTACGGTACTTTAAAAGCAATAATTTGAACATAAAGAAAAAAAAGGCAAATGGAAAATGTTGCTCACTGAACAATCATCACAAACACGCCAAATGGTTTCGCCCAACAGGTTTGCTAATGTAAGAACAGTATACTGAAGGAAGTAGTTTTTCTCCATCACTGAAATTGTGGTTGCAATGATGACCTATTCCATGGAACTCGGCGCACCTTCACCATTGCATGACATGAAAAGTAACTCAATCATGAATGTAGATCATTAAACGATCTAATCAAATCTAAAGACACTCATGAAAAACACATCATCAAACACATGTTATGCTATAAATTATATCAAACTAAAGTCAAAGGAATGACTCTTAAAAAAGGAAGAGCAGCAAGTACTTGAATTTCACCAAAGTAACTCATTTTATTAAAGTCTATACCTTTAGGAACATTCAACCATCCATGTCATGAATGTTAAAGAACTAATCAAATGTCAGTCACATAAATATACATACATAGGGAAAGAATTCACAGAAACAATGAAACACAAAGCCATTCAAAAAAAATTAACTGTCATTGTCAAAAATTTCATAAAGCAACAAGTGTTGGTGAAAGGCACAGATGCAAAAATCATCATCATCATGATATAAATTTCTTATATTTAATCATAGCAACAAAATGAAAACTAAATGTTATAATGATATACAAAAGTACGTACCATTGAAAATTCAAAGAAATAAGAGCAAATTGACCCAAACCATTTCACATCAACCTTCCAATCAAAAAAGCCCCATGTCTATTGATGGATTAAGCTGTTATAAATATCCTCTCATGTGTCCCGCAAAACCAACTAACCACTTCAAAAATTAAGCAATAGCAAACTGAAAAGAAAAAGGGAAAGTAATAAATCAAAAAATTAAGGAAACATGATGATACCTTTAGAGCATGAGGAACAATGATCTCAACGCAATCTCATCCTGCTAGAAAGATCAAAATAGTATCACATCAAAAGAATATAACAGAACATCTGGAGCTCAAACAGAACTTTTCTGAGACATTCAAATTCCTAAGTGATTGTACAAGGCCTAAATAAGCAGCCCCAAAAGCAATAGTGGTGGAGGTGGAAGATAAGAGGGGAAAATGAGAAAGCTAAGAGAGACGTGGTCTGTGATGGGTTTGCATCTGTGAGTTGCCGCTTGTAGCTGAGTGTTGTGTGTGATTAAGTGATTGGCTGCATGTGATTTGGTGGTGGCGGCGGCAGTTGTTTGGCGATGGAGAGCTAGGCGTGAGAGACAGGGGATTCGGAATTGAGATTGATAGAAAATTTGAGATAGCATATAGAGAGTAGGGGTGGTCCATGGACTGGGTTACACGCAGGTCCCGTTACTCGGCCAAAAAAAAATAGACTTGAAGTTTGATAGGCTCAATAGTTGACTCGTCTGAGCTCGAGCTCAATATCCTTTAAAAAAAGGCTTGAGTTTATCCCTAAATCTATTATTCGACCCGAAGTTAAGCCTAAAATCGAAGACCGGCCCATTAATCCAGCCAAATTTCCAGCCCAATAACCTACCCACATATCTGAAGTCCGAAGTCCGCTCAAAGCTCATACCCGCCCATATATGATTATGTTAAGAGGTGGAGACTTTTGTTCAAAAAAAAAAAAGTTGGAGACTTGAATAAACGGTAGTGATGCAATTTCTCTTCTATTCATAAATAAAATTATTCACTGTTTAATTTTTGTTCATTTTGATTTTGACTGTACTTTTAATTCAAAAATATAATTTACAAAAAAATTAAATAAAATTGTATATTTTTTCAATAAGGTTCAACAAGCCCGCCCAATAGGCCCAACAAAAGCTCGCACAGAAAGCTTGCCTGCAAAGCCCGCCTAATAGGTGACGGGCTGGGCTGCAAGTAGCTTACCCCTACTTGAAGCTCGGTCCACTACTCGTCTGAGTACGGGCTTGTACCTACACTACCCAAGCCTTCTCCAAAAAAAATTTCACAGGCCAAGTCGGCCCTAATAGAGAGGCAAAAGTGAGACTAAGATGAATTCTATGGAGATATTTTGGAGATGAGTTTGGAAGGCAGGGGTTTCAGAAGAGAGAGACGCGAGTTAAGAAAGTTGGGCTTGATTAATGGTGATAAAAGAATGAGGAAGAGAGATTTGGGAATAGTTAAAAGCCCTGATAATTAAAAAATGAAATGTTGTTGGGTGGAAAAATAAAATTAAGTACTCACTGTAGACTGTCAAATTAGTATTTATGAGATGATCTGAATTGTATTTTATGTTGGGGTTACATTGTCTGTTGAATGTATTTATGTTTTGTCTCAAAATGATCTTGACCGCTATTTGTCTTCAAGATTCAAATTTAGCTCTACTTTATTATATAGATATTCATATATAGGGTGTGTATATATATATAAAGTAACATTCAAATACAAAAAAGAAATGATCATTTAAACACAAAAAATGATATCATTTAAATACCAAAAAAATAGTAGCATTTAGATATAGAAAAATAGTAACATTCAATATTAATATTTTAAAAAGATAACAGTAGTAACATTTAAACATAAAAAAAATAGTAGCATTCAATATTAATATTTAAAAAAAATAACAATAGTAATATGTTCAACAAAAATAATAACATATTCAATAAAAAATAGTAACATGCTTAATAAAAATAGTAAAATGTTCAAAAAAAATAGCACTATGGAACATTGAACAAAATTGAAAATAAAAATAGTAACAATCAAACTCATAACCAGAGGAAAAAACCTCCAATTCTTCAACATCCAAAAAAGTAATAGCATGTTCAATAAAAAATAGTAACATGGTTAACAAAAAACGTAATAACATGAAACATTGAAAAAATTTTAGAATTATTTATCAAAAAAATAAAAATAAAATTGGCAATCCAACTAATAACACATTGAGCAAGTTTTTTAACTTTTTTTCCACAAACCAACGACATAAAAGTTCATGATGACCAGAAAACAATAGAAGATATAATAGTTGTTGATGATCTTCCAGACGTTACTGATTTTGATGCTATTGAGAAAGAAATGATATCTAAGGAGAAATATTTGTTATACTGAAGTAATGATCTTCTTCTATTGAGAGAGAGATAATATAAATTTCAATTTAGGAGTGAATTAAGCGATAATAATTTCTAATTTAAGAAATTAATTTAAAGTTATTTTTAAGGTCTTTGAGTTTCTATAATTGAACAGAATAACACTGTTAAAGATATTTTTAAAATTTAAAAAAATAATGGACTTAAGTACTTATTAGTAAAATAAAAAATTGACTTATTACCAAATAAATTTTTTTGACAAACTAAAGTCATTATAAGTCCATTCATGAGGACTCAACTCTAATTTCCACTAGAATTTAAATAAGCTAACTTAAATCCAACCCAAAAAACATAGTATTTTGGGTTTGCATGTTCAACCCGGCCCAAACCGAATTACTAAATATAGTGTCAACCCAAATTCAATCTACCTTCTATATGATAAAATAATTCATATTTTGAATTTTATCCCAATCATATTTTTCCCATCGAAATCATCACTAATCACTTACCTCACCTATCATCCCTCTGTCAGACTTAAACGTCAAGTCACATCACTCATTTCTATCACATGTTTAATCATTTATATATTTTCGTTCTTACAAATATCACATCACTCATTTCTATCATATGTTTAATAATTTAATAATTGATTAATTTGTAGTTAATATAATTTTTATTTCAAATACTATTCATATACAATAGTATACACATATTGAAAAAATTTAATATAATGAGATCGATTTTTTGGATGCTCGAATTTTATATTTTATCGTGCTTTCAGACACAGATTATGACTAGTACTATAATATGTTTAATACTTATTTAAGCATGTAAAAATATTTTATATAAAGGATAATACAATAAAATAAAACATTTTATAGAGTGAGTGCAAGTTCCTTATTGGACTGATATGAAATGTTGAATAAAGAATAAAAGGAAATGTCTAAGTTGAAATTTTACATTAGGTAGAAACAAAAAAATGTCTATCCCTCTTCTTCTTGGATATAAAAAAGGTACCTAATTTTCCCTTGGACTTGATTGAGCTGAAGAAAAGAGTTGAAGATGTTAATATTTAATAACATAAATCTATTTGAAAAATTGAACTCAATTAAAATTTTTGGGTTTAACTTGAACCAAGCAATTCTCAAGTTGAGGTCAACTTTGAATTGGGTTTAGGTTGCGAGTATTATAATTTGGGTTGGCTTCTCAATCTATCCAACCCACGCAAAATAGAGCTTTAAAATCATTTTGACTGAAAATGAACAGGTCAGCCTCATCGAACCCACTTGGGCCCCTCTCTTTCTCTCTATCTCTCCAATGGCATGCCCTTTCTTGCTTTATCAACTTAGATTTTTTGTTATAATTTGTTATATTTGGCATTATATACCAAATAAATGTTAAGGTTTCGTATTTGACAAAATAAGCGTAAGTTCAAGTTATTAAATACTTGAGTCGAGTTTAGCAAGCAAAATCTCTTGTCAATAAAAGCTATTTTTATTTTGACGAAATGTACTAAAAAAACATTTGATTAATGATACTAACTACCCTTTTTTGGAATTTGTGATGGGAGGCAAAGACTTGTCTATACTATGACTTAAGACGAGACCCAAAAAACAACGAACATAGTTTACGAGGCGAGGGTCATAAATTCAATAACAAAGAAATTAAAACTGATGACAAACACGAACAACACATAACGTTTACACTAATAAACTATTTATGTACTTATTAATGTAAGATTATCGAATTTGTGTCAAGTAACGAAATAACTTAAACACATTTATAAGAAGAGGAAAAAGTAAAATTAGAAAAAAGAAAGGAAAAAAAAAACAGAGAGAAGGGGGTGACATTATAAGAGTGAGCCTTCTGCATGCGAATAGATACTTTCACAATTACACTGTTTGTAGTGGATGACAAATAGACCATGTTTTTGGCACATTGTCTCGTCTGAATTGTCCAAACCCAACAACTATTATTGTGGTGGTTGTTGCTTGGGGGGTCTTTGCTTGCCCACATTTCCATTCGTACGTAAGAAATTAGAAACTTAATTACGAAGACAAATGGACATGATATGACAAGACAGCACGACTTTACCTTGCAAAATGGCACACCTATACCTAGCAATAATGGGAGTCAACTCAACCCGAATGGATACCCGAGTTGCCTTGAGTTCACCATCGAGCACGGCATGAAATTTGAATATTTTAAATTTAAAAATTAATCAATTTTTTTGATTTGTAAGTATTCACAGTCTACTTAGCACGATTGCTCTTCTTTATGCAGCCTGAAGTATGTGATTGACTTGACGCATAATTTTTATATTTATTTTTATTTTAATTTGATTAAAAATAATTTATTCACATCAAAATTAAAATATTCATATAAAAATAAGGGACTTTTTGATTTGCATTTTAAAAAATAGTATCCGAAAATAATTTTTGACAAAAATTTTAAGAAAGTGACATAAAAAACTTGTTTGGTTAGATGATTTCAAAAATAATTTTACAATACACAAAATAGTAAAATCTGTTTGGACAGCCTAAATATATATTTGAACAGTAATTCAAACATTAACAAAAAAATATAAAAAAATTAATTTTATATTGACAAATTCATAATATATATATATATATAAGTATTTATACCAATGTATATACCAATGTGTATATATATTTATACAAATATATATTTATATATATACACGTATGAATATATATATATATACACACACCCATATCTGATAGTCCAAAATTATTCTCCTTTTTTCTAAAATTTTTAAAAAAAATTCTGAAAATAAAGTACACTTATTTTCTGTTTCTTTGACTCAAATCTCGTTTTTTCTCAAAATTTAGAGAATAAAGATGCTAAATAAACAAATTTTTTATGTTTTTAAAATTTTAAGANAATGGCACACCTATACCTAGCAATAATGGGAGTCAACTCAACCCGAATGGATACCCGAGTTGCCTTGAGTTCACCATCGAGCACGGCATGAAATTTGAATATTTTAAATTTAAAAATTAATCAATTTTTTTGATTTGTAAGTATTCGCAGTCTACTTGGCACGATTGCTCTTCTTTATGCAGCCTGAAGTATGTGATTGACTTGACGCATAATTTTTATATTTATATTTATTTTAATTTGATTAAAAATAATTTATTCACATCAAAATTAAAATATTCATATAAAAATAAGGGACTTTTTAATTTGCATTTTAAAAAATAGTATCCGAAAATAATTTTTGACAAAAATTTTAAGAAAGTGACATAAAAACTTGTTTGGTTAGATAATTTCAAAAATAATTTTACAATACACAAAATAGTAAAATCTGTTTGGACAGCCTAAATATATATTTGAACAGTAATTCAAACATTAACAAAAAAATATAAAAAAATTAAT
Source organism: Ilex paraguariensis (assembly GCA_963454935.2). Classification (NCBI taxonomy): domain Eukaryota; kingdom Viridiplantae; phylum Streptophyta; class Magnoliopsida; order Aquifoliales; family Aquifoliaceae; genus Ilex; species Ilex paraguariensis. The sequence continues at coordinate 787,504 of CAUOFW020009168.1, read as the reverse complement.
TTTATATTGACAAATTCATAATATATATATATATATAAGTATTTATACCAATGTATATACCAATGTGTATATATATTTATACAAATATATATTTATATATATACACGTATGAATATATATATATATACACACACCCATATCTGATAGTCCAAAATTATTCTCCTTTTTTCTAAAATTTTTAAAAAAAATTCTGAAAATAAAGTACACTTATTTTCTGTTTCTTTGACTCAAATCTCGTTTTTTCTCAAAATTTAGAGAATAAAGATGCTAAATAAACAAATTTTTTATGTTTTTAAAATTTTAAGAACAAAAAATTATTTTCAAAAGACAAACCAAATATTGCCTAAATCTTCAATATCCTAATCCAGAGACATCATGTATAATTTTTGCCCTGTGAAGCTTCTTTGACGTATATCTTTGTTTTTTCCTCCTTTTTCTCAATTTATTTTTATTTTTATTTTGTTTTAGTAGTTCGTACTCCTTTTCTTTTGAGTTTTTGACAGTCTAAGTCATGTCATTTCAGAACATGCACACATGGGTTTCAGCAAAAGATGCCCTTACATTCACCTGATTTAAATATATTATATTGTTTTAATCAATTACATTATAATAGAGAAAAAAATAACGTGGTTTATACTTTCAATCTTAACGTTCAATAACAAAAGCACGGGCACCTTAGTAACGAAATGGTGCTTACAGAAAGAGGTAGGCCTTTTAATAAATTAAATTTTGATGCGTATTTGAATTTAATTGGTCGGATATAACTTAATATTTTTTTTTTAATAATTCAAATCTAAAATCTTATATTTTATAGATTAAGATTTTGATATATTCATATTCAATTCGATTATGATCTGATCTGAATTATTTATATATTTTTATATGAATATTAAAGAAATTATGTGATTATTTAAAAAAAAATGAGGTATAATTTATTAAAATTTTATTTATTACGTTATTCGGATCAGATCGTTAACGGGTTCAAATATAGACAATAAAAATAAAATTTATTTAATTTTCAAATTCGATCAAACTTTTAAAATTAAATTCAAATTAATCAAAATTTGGTCCAAACCTAATTCATTATTACTTGTCAATTCTCGTAATCAAGAAAAAGGAATCAAAAGGTTTGACAAACTAGTAAAGTTGGCAGAGAAAATTCAAAAACCCTTTAAAGAGCCTTTGCTAGTTTCGTACACCAAAGGCTGAACACAGGACCCCTCGTGTACATAATCAAGGGGACATATCAATTCGAGTGCATAGCGACAGGATCAAGTTGGGGCATACGTGTGGGATATCATATATATATATAAATATGTGCTTAAAATCTCTGTTTATGGGTTGTCTTGACCTAACTCTGAGCACCTCACATGAGCATGCTTGCCTGTGTGTGTGAAAGAGAGAGAATCACCATGCGTGTGGGATTCTCTCAGCTCTGAAACTATTTACTTGTAATGGAGGGACATGAGGCATCGCCCACTTTTCTTTCGTATCTTTCAACAAATATTTCATGCACTGATCGAGTGGTTACTTTTATTTAAATACACTACTTTCTCTGATTTAGTGTTTACTTTGGGCCATCCTTGTCTTCTTTGATCTCTTGTGTCTTAGATATGTCAGTTCAGTTGCATATGTTGCTTCTATTATTCTAAATGTGTTATCCTTACACTTTCATGTATCATGTATGTTATCTTCGTAGGTATTAATTGAGTCGAATTTTGTGCGTTTGAATTTGAACATGTTGAGCTCATTTTTCTAAACGAACTTAAAAATTTGTTCAATATTTGCTTGTTTAAAACCTAAATCAAATTCGAGTAACTCAACTATTTTACATATAAACGAGCCAAATTTTACGAGTTCGAGCAGAGTTTTAAAACAAGCCTAAAAAATTATTCAAACTTAACTCATTTAAAATATGAGTCGAGTTTAAACAGAGTTCTATCTAAATTAAGTCTGAATGGCTCTGCATTAATACCCCTAATTATCCTTGTAAGAGTTTCAAATCCACCAACGGGCCTTTTGTCTAATGTTATTTCTTACCTTGTGAAGGCTTTGCTTTCTTGAGGTGAAGAGTTCAAGTTCCCCTTCCCTCTTTCTCTCCCTCTCCCTCTCCCCCTAAAAAAATAAAAAAAAAAAAAAGAGTTTCAAATCCATCGGACTTGATTTTCATTGTTGTTGGAGATTGTGGATTATTTATTTCTCATGGGGGGCATGGCCCCTCCTCCGCATGCCCCCCACGGGTTGGGAAGCGCACGTTAGTTATTTACGATCTACTAGGTTAGAATTTTCAACTTGTGACATTACTTATGTTGTAACTCAATATATTAACAACATAGTACTAAAGAATTGTGGCTACCGTAGACTTAAACTTCTATTGAGCCATGTAAATTTATCTCTCCTCTATTTCGATTTTTTTTTTCTTTTTAGTTGACTATGTTCTGTAGCTATTACGTAGTCAGTGTGTAAATTAATCTTAAAAACGCTAAGAGATAAAGCAGAAGGAAATTAATATTGTTAATTTTTTTTTTGTTTATATTTTTGAATGCAAGTAGTGTTTTCCATATAAATAATAAAGGAGAAGAGGAGAAAGGTGTCATAACCACAGATGGAACAAGCAAGTGTCACTTGTATCCCACCAACCTTAGTTGTGTTCTACTAATACACTACTAGGTAATGTATTCTTGGCAAAAAAATTAAAAATAATATACAAAAAGATATTTATATCGGGATAAGGCCTCGCTATAATGAATAGAGCCTCAAAATTTTTTTATAGCAATAACGAGTCAGCTCAAATAGTATTTGTACCAAGAAATAAATTTTTTAATTTTTTTTTCAAAACACGTTTTTTTTAATGATAATGAATACAATCGTCACAAAAAATTTATCTCAAAAGATACTAATTCTTATAATGAGCGTTATATTGAAAGATACCAGCATATAGAAAAACATGAAAGAGAAAAGACCCATCGTTTTATGAGCACTTAAATGTGTTTAGTTGGACGTAGAAAGATACCAGCATATTATCCTTTTCTGCATGTTCCTTTTGCAATTATAATATTCTTATCACCACTAAGATGTTTGCACTCGCATGGTAATAATATCACAATGAGACAAATTAAATGATATTAATTTTGACCTTAAAGATACTAAAGTTTAACTTCCTGCTTTCCTTTCCAATCATAGAAAATAAATTTTTGGGTAGGCTTAATGACCAAGTCGCTTGGATACTCTTTGTACAACTCTCGGCCTTGTTGCAAGGCGAGAGAGATAAGTGGTAGACAATTTTAACCCTATTCTGGAGAGACTTGACTTTCGAAGTCGAATATGCGTCATACGCTAAATATATCAAAGTCCTATTCGCAAGTTTTAAGAGATAAAACAAGTTCTGAGAAAATTGGTGGCCTTATTCACAAATTTGAATTCAGCATAGCTTAATAATGAGAGTAAAACGGTTTATCACTTATTTTACTCACTCTCCGTTATAGGTAGAAACCTTATGAATTGAGAACGACCACCTTATTATAGAACAAAAATCTTTGTTGATAAAGGTGAATGTAAATTTATCAAGGGATAATAAACCTTTTTAAACAGTTCAAGGGCTAAGTTGGTAAGATTACAAACAGATATGACTTTTGAGATACTATCCAGTGCTTGTCTAACTGTTTTTTTATCACAGCAAATGCGTGAACATAAAAGAAGCAAACGAAAGGGGCAAACAGTCAGGAAAAACAATATAAACTCTTCTCTCTCTCTCTCTCTCCTCCTTCTCCTCCTCCTCCTCCTCCTCCTATATATCAACAAACCAACCCCATAACCTATCAGTGGTACTGTGAGACACTTCAAAGGATAACAAAACTCTCATCACCATTCTTTGTTGTACTTGGTGCAGGTGGAGAGTTCCAAAGGGATCGCATTGATCCAAGAATTAAAAACGAGTTCAAGACTTGTCGTTCATTGGATCATGCGATCCCTTAGGAATTTTCCATCCGTAGCTCTAAATTTGCGCCATATCTTTAAGGTTAGATCTCTTTTTTGTTACAATTCTTTGTTTTCTTTTTAATTTTTCGAGTGTATGGTGTTCTTGTCTTCATGTTCATGTATTGATTCCGAGGGGATTCATGGACTTCATGCTGAGAAATCATTGAATATTGTCAAGTTATTTGGTAAACAAAAGAGTTGTAGATCATAATTATGTTGGAATACTGTGGAGTTTGCTGTTTCCGATAAACATGAAATTATTGAGAGTATGATATAATCTTGTTTATCTTCTTCGAAGACCATCTTAAAAGACCATAAGGAATATTAATTACCTTCTGCTTTCTGTGACATATTCTGAGTTTATCAAGAGAGAATAGATTCTGTAATGCCCACACCCACCCCTCCCCCACCCCCATCTCACTCCCACCCCACAAAAGCAAATAAAAAAACACCCACACACGAGAAATTCTCGAAAGGACTGAAAGTTTAACAGTACCAATTTACAAATAAGCATAAATCAAACCAAATCAAGTTTTATATCCCAATCATTTGGAGTCGTCTACCAATTATAAATAAGCATGTTTCTTTGATCCTAGTTGCAGTAACTACCCTGGCTATTGTATATGTTTGTATATAAACCTCAGACCTTTGATTGATTGCATTTTTTGGCTTGCCTTTTGCTGTGCTTTATTCCTGGTATATATAAAACTGGTTTTACATTTTTTGGAGAATGATTTAGTGTTCAGCCGGTGATGAATTTACACCAACACAACACTAATAAACCAATGCAATTTTTCATCTGGTATTTACAACACATTGTGACCTGGGGCTTGAGTGCAGCGATGAAGTTGTTTTATTGTGACTTGAACGTCAAAACAGCAATCCAATGACAAGGATGCATACGTATGATCTCGCAATAGCGAGAGGCTCGTGTATTGGGTCGCTGCTTTTTCCATTTACTACTCATGGCCATACCTGTAAACTAAGTTGTTGCTGGTAGCTGCCTGCATCCAAAAAGTTCATTAGCATGGCATGTAAAGATGCACACGGACTATTATCAACTATTTGATCATAGTTTAATGAGTCTAATTACAAAAGTCATGCATAAAAACCTTGTTTTCAGAGCCTTAAGTGGGATCATAATCTTTCAGTGTGATATATTCTTAAAAAATGTTATTTAGACTTAATTTGTTGATCTAAGGTAGTAAAGCCATTAAATTAGTAGTACATCACACTTAATGCTAGGGCCTACTATCCCGATAACTATAATGCATTAGATTAACAAATTAAATCATAAATTAAGTTTAAAAAGTATTGCTCCATGTTCAAGGTACTAGTTTTTAGTCGTTACAATTAAGAATTCCTATCAGCTACTTTTTTCATTTTGTGGCTTCGATAATGGATATCAGTAGCAGTGGTTGATGCTGCTTTCGGAGTTCCAAATGCATGCAACTTATTGTTGAAGTATAAATGTTTAAAGTTGTGTTTGGTAACATGTTGTTTTTGTTTTTTTTTTTCTGTTTTTGTTTTCAATTTTTGTCAAAATAAAAAATAAAAACGTGGTTGTGATGTGTTTATGTTTTTTTTAGCAACTCTGTTTTAAAAACAAGACCAAAAATAATGAAAACACAAAAAAGACATTTTCAAAAATAGGAAAAAAAGGAAACATGCGTGCGGGAGAGTGAGATTTTAATGAGATCCACCCATTGAACCCCATTAATAACAAAAATCCTATTTTTTGGTGGAAGTATTTAAACCCCACATTTTCCGTATGTTTTCTCTCTTCTATATTTTGCAAACGAACCATTTGTCTTCTCTCTCTTTCTTTCTCTCTCTCTCAGTTGAAAGAGGCTCAAATCTACTCATCTTGTGGTGGGTTTGGTGATGGATTTTCGGTGGTTGGGTGGTCGACTAGATAATGGGTTTTCGGGGGTTGTGGGTGGTTGGTTTTCAAGGGTGGTGGATGGTGGATTTCGGTGGGTTGCATGGTTTTGTGGTGGATTTTTAGGGGTTGTGGGTGGTGGTTTTTTGGTGGATTGCGTGGTTTGATGGTGGGTTTTCAAGGGGTTTGGTGGAGGGTTTTGCATGGTGTTGGTTCGGTGGTGCATATTTTTAATTTTTACTACAAAAAAAAATATAAAATAGAAATATTAACAAACGACCCTAAGTTATTCTCTTTTTAGGAGTTTCAGTTTTTAAAGTAAATGGCGGTTTAACATATTATCGAAGCAAAAAAGTCATGTGTTTTATTCCCTCGGTCACCCTGATAATTAAAACACTTTCACGTACGTGTTAAATTATAATAAATACTTAAGCTATATTATCTCTAACAATTTAAATTTTTAGACTCGTAGTTAGTAATTTAATACACATTATATATATGATGCATATTCTTTGATATGAATGATGAACTCTCTACTCAATTGAACAATCTTTTGGATTATGATGCTGATATATTGTTTCACTGTGGCCAATTGAAAAGTCATGTTTCCAGAACATCACCATCTACTTTTAGCATTTCCTTTAAAGGTGATACTACTTCTTTTAGATAATTACACTCTTGTTTTTAGGGCTTCTGAGTTCTTACTTTCACTTTGGATGTTTATTGTCACCTGTTTCCACTTTTCGATTTAATACTTTTTCATTTTTCTATTCTGGTCTTTATGTTTTACTGTTTATTTTTGAGGATTTGATTTACCCACCTCCATCAGAGTTGATACTCAAGTGATAAGTCGTACCCATTTAAGGTCGTTCCCAACTCCCATGTGATTATTAAGTAAGAATTCAATTTACGGGAATAATGCATTTTTCTACTTGACTTTGGTGGTACTATGATGATGAGTTGCCTTTTCGAGTTAATAGCTATAACTCAAATAGAACATTCCACAGCAGGAGACCATTATGGTCATATCTAAGGACGATTACTAACTACTCGTCGCCTCTCCCCTTTTCCAGTTAAAAAAAAGAAAAAAAAATTATCTTACCTACACTAGACTCTTCCTACTTAGTGGTTGCCTGTATTCTCTTGCTTGAGTGCATATATGTGATCATCATTTGGCAATAATAGGCAAGACTTCAATCTCGCAATCTCGTATTTTTGGTTTTTTTGTTGTAATCGTTGTTCTGGGTAAAATATTAATAAGACCCCCCATAAAACATAAAGTTCGGAAGATTTTTTTTGTCACTATTTTGAACTTTTATGGTGGAGGGGACAATAAAATTTGAACCCACGACTTAATAGTCCAATGGAGGGCTGCGGTGTCGGTGGCCAAGCCAACTGCAGATCCTCGAGTGCTTTTGAAGGTAACACTATATTATTGTTTTGCTAATGTTGTAGATAGACCCTTATTTCCGAGAAAATATTGTGTGCTCACCAAACACCGCATGATGTGGTGTACATCACCGATAAAATAATATATATATTTAATCATATTCATTCGATGATTTCAAATAAACTCTTTTAAAGGTTACTAATTTTTTTTTCAAAATCATTTATACGCAGCAATGCAAATCTTATTATCCTCCGGGCTCTAATTTCAGGCCCAGACCGAACCCAAAAAATGTTTTTTTGGGCCAATACCCAACGATACATTGAAGATGTATTATTTTGCGGCGCGTACGTATGGTCTGGGTTCGGTTGTAGGTGCAGGTGTGTTCTTAAATTGAATTGATAAGAACGCTGCGTGTGAAACCTAAAAGAAAAAGGTAGGATTTGAATCCATGTAGTATGATTTTCGATTGTTACAATGAGTTCAGATAAGATCCAGAATAATAAGTGAGCCCTCGTTTATTATGGAAAAAATTGCATTTGATCTCGATCCATCTCAGGGTGTACTCAATGAATTCACCAGCTAGCTTTGGGCCTTCAAGGCCCAGGGTTTTATGGTTTTCTCCCCAACCTTGGTTAAGTTGGATTACATTAGTGGAGGTGCATTACATATTCTTTCATACTTTTTTTTTATATTGCGATTTAACGATGTTTAGGCTAACTTACATGTATCTCAATTGATTTTCTCTCAAGTTTGGTCTGAGATAAACCATCTATGTTGAGACTAGAGATTTCATGAGGATAAATCTCTCGTGACCTTATTTCAAAGAGTTGTTAAATTTCGAACTCAAGATGTCTAGGTATACAAACACTGTATGAGGTCCTCCCCCTCCCCTTTTTGATTGGTTTAACGAGGTGCATTGGAGGAATTTCTATGATTATGTGCAATGAAAAAGATAATAATGTGACATCTATAATTTATAATACAAAACATGATATGTTTTAATAAGTTTATTTGACGGTCTCAAATAGACTTATCTAATGATCACTAACATTTCTCTCAAAATCATTCACATTATTTCTAGTATTATTGTAATAGATCTTTTTCTTTCTCTCGTTTAATTAGACTAGCGATATCCGGTAACTGAAGTCTCTATACACTAAATTATTATACTATGTATATAGTAGAATGTGTGTATGTATGTGCAGTTGTGTGTTGTGGTGTGCGTATGTGTTGAGTTTTTAAAATTTGGGGGGAAAAGTGTGTGTTGTGGTGTGCGTATGTGTTCAGTGTGTTCCTCTAATCTCAATATTTAAATGGTACAATTGTTAACTTCCATTCAAATAATTTATGCAAACGTGCACTTATCCTTGGAAGACAAATATATATTGTGCCTCAATTATTTCGGTGAGGCTATTTTTATTCCAAAAATATCACTTTTTACCTTATTTAATTTTTTTATTATCAAACTATTATGTTCACTTCATTTATACTCATCTCATCAGTAATTAAGTTCATCTCATGTTGTAGACACCCCTTTAATAAGTGAGAAAATAAAAGAAGAAAGAAAAAATCTATCAAAATCCAAAAGAAAATAAGAAAAAAAAATTAAGAAATGACGAAATCAATAAAATAGAGGAAGAATTTTGTTGCCGAAAAAATAAAAAAAGCTTTCTAATTCGCAAAGGTTAATTAACAAACGACATAAGCTTGCCAAACAAAACAAGTTTTTTTTTTATTGAAATAGTCTTTATTTTCACTTTTTATTAAAACAATCTGAATGCATATATATAGTCATTATTTTTGTTATGTTTTAGTATCTCTGTCAAGTTCAATAATTGTTGATTTAGGATTTTTGTTGGTGTGTTTATTATGCGTATGTGTATTATATAAACACAATAAAAAGAATGGAAATCCATACAGCATGCATGAAATCAAACATATAATTAAATCGAGAAGTAATACTAACTTATATATGATTAGAGAAATTCATATAAAAAAATTATTTTTGTTAATGTATGTGAAGGGATGATGAATAAAACCCTAATTATGAAAAGATATAAGGTGAAGTTAATTATTAAAGGGTTTATATAGCACAAGGTGGATTTAGTTATTAATGGGGTGATATAGAAGAAGTGAACTTAGTAGTTTGATAAATTAAATATAGTGAAAATAGATATTCGTCGGGTGGAAATAACCCCACCCTAATTATTAATAATTAGACCAATTTAAAATAACCCTCAAGTGAAAGGCATGAGAATAGATATTTGTAAGGTGGGAATAGTCCTGCCGTCTAACATGGACTTACTTAAGGTTAGGCANTGAGAATAGATATTTGTAAGGTGGGAATAGTCCTGCCGTCTAACATGGACTTACTTAAGGTTAGGCATTGTTTGTAACCCGCAAGTGAAAGATGACTCATGTAAAAGGAGAACTCGATTTCCACAATTTTGGACCCTTAGGAAGTTCGATGGAAAAAATGGAACAATAGTTGCTGAGTCTCTGTCCCATAAGTCATGAAATTCAAACCCAAAAGTCTGAGTAGTAATGAATAATTAAATTTGCCTGTTTTACGACCCAACAAAGTCTTAATTCTTTCAATTAAGTTTGCCCCGCAAATGACGGGAAGGAGAAAAAAAAGTCCATTCGATGCGCCTATAAGAAGCTGACTGCGAATGTAAGTTTCTTTTGTGGTTCTCTTTGACTAATGAGTATTGATATGTTTATTAAATTGTTTATGGAATTTTGTATATCATTAGTGGGTCTCACTCACTTTTACTAAAAATTCAATGCATAAGATTTTAACCTTATTAGATAGCTCAAGTAATAACAAAAATAAGATGTAAACTTAAATGTTCTGAGTTCGAATCTTGGTAACTCATTAGGGTCAGGTTAATGAGGGTTTTATCTCTCATTATTATCCTAATTCCGGCGTAGATGGTCTATTTTTGATTAGACCAAATAGGGAATTAGTTGAGGTGTGCATAAATTGGCCTGGATACACTTAACAGTTGAATCAAAAAAAAAAAATACATAAAGGTTTTGTCCCATCATTTAGAATATAAAATTTGATAAATCATTTATAACGCCTAGCTTTACTCCTAATTAATTAACCATTTATAATGCATAGCTTTATTCTTGATTAATTAACCATATAGTTGAAGAAATCAAAAAGAAAGGCATTTCTAAAAGTCTTTATTTGCATCGATGTGAAGCACGTTGTTTGACGAGGCATAGGGTCTGTTTAACCAATAATAAAATCCTAATTGGGTAAAGGGAACTCCTCTTTGGTTATTGATTTCTATGAAAGAAAAATAGTTAGTTATCTGCTTACACAGACGGAAAGTTATTGACTTATATGAGATTCACTTTTTTATTTATCTGTTTATTATTAATTAATGATACTACGTAATAATGTTGAAGGGGTATCATCCTTGCAACGAATATTTTTCCCTATTTCTGGAAGTGGTGCTCCACAAGGGTAAAGAGCTCGCACTCACTTCTTATAATTAACGCACTGCCAAACATGCTTTAACTTTCTGGCATAAAATTTTTCTTTTCTTTTTTTTTCTTTTCTTTTCCTTTCTTTCAGCTCAAGGGCTAGTTGTTGATGTAATGGGATTTAAGGGTTTGACATATGAAACTGATCTAATAGTAAGTAATAATAAGACTATAACTCTCTCACCCTGCCTAAATCTCACAAAAGCAGAAGCCTTGTTCAGTAAATGTCATTGTAGCTTTCTTTCAACATGCATTTACGAGTGACTGGTAGTTGTTTATTAGGACTATTTTTTCATTTATTTTTCTATTTGATGTGAAATTTTCTTATATGTAATTCCCAGTGGAGAAATGCTACATAGTAAGAGGGCCGATCATTTCCATAAGTCAACTCTAAGAGGTCATCTCATTCTTCTTGTAAGAGTCATGATATATACCAACACGTCACATTGTTCGGAGAGTTTAACTACGATCGTTAGTCATTGAAATTTTCGTGCTCCGTCACCAATACCTTGCAAGTGACGGACTATTGAAAAAACATTGAAGTAAAGTGCATTATAAGATATCGAGATATAGGTGGCCTCAGCCGACGTTGTTTATTTGGCTTTTTTAGAGAATGGACTACCCATGCAACTCCTGTGCTCTGTTCAGTATGATAAAAAAATGAAAAGTTGAAATGATGAAAAATTTGAGAGATAAATAAAATATTATATTTGATAAAAAAGGAAAATAGTAAGGATAAAAAGGTGGATGAATTAACTTTCCTTTCAATTCACCAAAATCAGAAAGAAAGTAGCTGAAAATTTAATTATTTGTATTGAAATATATCTTATTTGTCTATATATTATGTATACATTAATTTTATATAAAAATATAATGCTAAAATATGTATTTATATATATTTTTTTTAAATTTTTTTTTAAAAAAATAAAAATAAAAATTTTAAATTTAAAAAACCTAATTTTTTAATCTTAATTAGGAGTGAAAATTTTCGACTCAACACGATGACATGAATCAAACTCGACACGAATTTTATAACACGAACTTGATTATAATTCGACACGAACTTGAAAATAATCTGACACAAGAAGAGAAAAAATATAAAAGACTCATAATTTTATGACTCAATACGAATCTGACATAACATGACTTGATTGTCATCCCTAATTTTAACCAGCACAACAAAAATTAAAAAAAAAATTACTCATTTTTATTTTTTATCCATCCAATCAAACACAAAGGTAATAAAATGTATCATTTTTATTTTTTATTTTTAATGGATAAAAAATATATTCCCTTACTTTCCAACATTTCTAGCAAACGGAGCCACCAGTGTTCTCGCAAAATTTCCCACGCATCAGGAACTATCGCACTCAAGTCGTTATTGTACCAAAAAAATTTTGACCTCTGCATAACTAAACAAAACAAAGATCTAATTTCTCATTCGAACACCAAGCGCAAGCAATCAAAAACAACACGACTAACAGTATTTTTGGTTAATTTTCAGACGTGTATTCTTTTCCATCAAACCAAATCATGAAAAGTCTTCGGTTTCACAAACTTGTGGATTGTGGAATGAATACTTCATTAATCCGCCTTTCATGGCGGAGTCTTCGATAGCTAAGATTTCTCCTCTGAAAGTAGAGGTTAATGAAACGTTCAAAGAACCAGTCCTTTGAGTCTTTTGTGGACCCACCATGGCTTCTCAGAAGTCTCAAGGTAGGGTTACGTTGTTTTCACATCCGGTCCCATTAATGGTGTCTTTCTACAGTGTACCTTATAACATGTATAAAAAAGGCTTCCTCCTCCGTGAATCTTCACATCACTAGTTCTATAACCAAAAAACAAAAAACTTTGAGCCAGCTTGTCTTTCTCTCTCTTAAGTCTCAAACCACCCATTATATTCATGGCTTCTTATCAGAGCTTGAGCACTTTGGCCATTCTTGCTCTAGGGCTTTCTTTGTGCATACAGGGAACTCTGGGTTAGTGCAAAATAAACTCCAATGAGTTTGCATGTACAAACACACACACACACACACACACACACAATATATCAACCAAAGCTATAGTCCATGCATTTGCTGATTTTGCCACACCATTAAGGATAAAACTATAGTACTTAAAAATAAAATTTGAGTGACATACCAAAAAATTGCCCTTCAATGGTATATCTTATTTAAACCTCACAGTTAAGGTTTATTTGTACTGCGTGATGTAGGGTCCATAGCATGCGAGAACCTCAACAAAGACTCATGTGCCTTTGCAATATCGTCTTCCGGAAAGCGTTGCGTGCTTGAGAAGCATGTTCGTCGAAGCGGCGAGGAAGTTTACACATGCCGATCATCGGAGATCGAGGCGGATAGGCTCAAGGATTGGATTGAGACCGATCAGTGCATTGAAGCTTGTGGACTTGATCGAAAAGCGCTCGGAATCTCCTCTGACTCTCTTCTTGAGTCTCGCTTCGCTCAAAAGCTTTGCTCTTCTAAGTGCTATGACAGCTGCCCAAGCATTGTCGATCTCTACTTCAATCTTGCCGCCGGTGAAGGTATTATGCAGATACATGTAGAATAACGCTGATTTATGTGCACATTCTTTCTCATTTATGTCTAGCTACCCAATTTTGATTTGATTGTGAGAAGTTGAGCTCGATTGTTGAGTTCACATGCATCCTTGCCCAAACTCAGTTCGGCAAAACTTGGGGGATTTTACTTTTAGTTCAATGGTCCGTAGTATTTAGACAAGTTTGTACAATTTGATTAATTTTCTCTTCATTTTAATTAAATTTGGACTATCCATGTCAAAAATAAGGTATTCACGAGAGAATCCCTCGTAACCTAACACAAAGGGTTTTCAAAATTTTAATTCAAGACTTCTGAATTTACAACTCGTTTTTATTACTACTTGAGTTAATGAGTTTTAGCAATCTAGAGCCTAAGAAAGAATCTTTCACTCAGTTTCTGTGCAAAAAATTTCAAAATTTGAACAAAATTACATGAGTTATAACCAAATTAGGCTCAAATTGCTCAGATCGTCTGTCCACTTTAGCATCAACATGAAGGATAATTATGTGAGCTCCTTGGCAGGTGTGTATCTTCCCAAATTATGCGAAGCAAAAGGAGAAATCGAACGTCGTGGAATGTCCGAGATCAAAAGCTCTGGATACGTCGCTCCTGGACCCGAATCAATGAAGCCAGTGAAGTTCACTGTTGCCCCAGCAATGGCTCCTTATTGAAATATTTCACAAATTCTATACCTTTAAGTCGGTTCAATAAAAGTTTTAGCAGCCGGCCTTGAGAGCACAGCTTCACTATGCTATGTGCCAATGAGTCAGTGTGGGCTGGGTCTATCACAATTATACTATAATATCATAAAAAGTAGTGTGTGATGACCAAAATAGATTTTACTAGGTTTTTTAGAATGTAAGTTTTTTAGCAGCTAGTAAGTATACTTGCTTGTAACGGGTTTTGGAGATTAAATAAAAGTCAGATTACTTCTACTACTTAATTTTCTGTCAAGTTCGTATGATTAATAGTGATAGCAACGAATGCTTTAAGGGCCGTGACTTCAAGCTCGGAACACCGAATTTTTTGACAAAGGCGAAAGACTGTTGGAAGAAAAGTTAATCTGATCTTTAGGCTCAGCCACTTGGATCATGTGGATTGACGGGCCCATGCCTCTATGGTGATGACTATAGGGCTAGCCATGACCTTGTCTAGCAAAATTTTTGCTCGGGCCAAGTCTATTGGTAGAGAAGACGACCCAATCTTTATTTTTCGTGAAAATTGAGGGTAAGTCTCCTGGATGTACTTATTTGTAGATAAGTCTGGCAATAAAATTTATAAGGGGTTAAGTCCACTTTTAAAATTATGTATATTGACTTAAGTCTATTTTTTTTTAATCTCAAAAATATTCCTAACGGTGTTAATCTTGAATAATTATGGAAAGTTATAGATTAGATATTTTGAGATATATATGGCAACAGTTATATTCAGTTTTTTAAGGAAAATAGAATATCATATTCAGCTGCATGATTTACGTCAAAATTAATGGGCTATTATCTCAAATTCAGTTCAAAAACGTCCAGCTCAGATTTCATCCTCTTGTGGGTCCAAACAACTCCATTCTATATTTTCATGTTTACAGTAAATATAGAAGGTTTTGATAAGTAACATGTTTACAGTAACACCAAGATGTTAGTAACATCCACAGTACTGAAACACATCAATTTATTGAAAGTATGAAATCATTTTTTCAATTATCACACAGTAACCTAAAAAGTTTCAATGTACTCTTAAACCAATGATTTTTGAATTTCTAGAACAACGAAGAAAGCAGCAAAAAATTTAAACATCTAATTATATAACAGAATGATTTAA
This sequence comes from Ilex paraguariensis, assembly GCA_963454935.2. Taxonomy (NCBI): domain Eukaryota; kingdom Viridiplantae; phylum Streptophyta; class Magnoliopsida; order Aquifoliales; family Aquifoliaceae; genus Ilex; species Ilex paraguariensis. The sequence goes on along the minus strand of CAUOFW020009168.1, from coordinate 772,383 downwards.
GTAACAGTAACACGAACAGGTCCATCCCAAATCTCATATTGTGCACAGTAACATCTAAATTCAAAAGATTTGATGTTACTATCATGAAATAATGACAATACAATGTTAATGGTTAATTTAAGACACTCAATACAAATCAATAACATCAATATATCGACATTAAGATAATAAATTTTTAAAATTGATCTCACAATAACATTAGAAATTCCAAAGAAACCACACCAATCAATTTTGAATTTATAACACCATGAAATAAAAAACGAAATCATAATACCCAAATCTTTTATATAGTAATAAGAACTCACAATATTATTTTAAAATTTTTTTTTTTTAAAAAATTAGACAGTACGAAAATACATAGGGTGTAAATGTAGTTTTAAAACCCTAAAAAAAACATCAAAGTTCATGTAATATCACATACCTTACAAATTTTTACAGAATCCCAAAGCTTTGTGAAGATTTGAAGAATGCCGAGAACAATTGTAGCTTTTTGTCGAATAAATTTGAAGAGTAACTCTGATTTTCGGTTTTATTGTGTGAAACCAGTTTCAATTTTGAATTGATTCAGTTTGGATAATGGAGGTTTATGGTTTTTGGAGAAAGAGAATGGGAAATATTTGAGGAATATTGTCGGATTCGTAGCCTGGAATGAAGGAAGCGGGAGTTACTGGTTGCAAAAAAGATGGAAACTAAAGGGTTCTTCGTCTAAGAAAACAAACGGTAAGTTAAACGACGTTTAGGATTTTTAAATAAACAAGGGTATAATAGTAAAAATGGCAAAAAATGGACTTCAAACCAAATAGGTTTACTTGTAGGACTTATCTCCAAACAAGTCCATCCAGGAGGACTGACCTCCAAATTTCTCATATTTTTCAAGTTAGGTCATTTGGGTCAAGTCACTCGACCCGACTGACTCAAGTGAGCTTCTGGGCTCCTACTTACCCTATTTTAAAAGAAATCGGTATACTAAATTAAACATAATTATAAAAAAATATACATAACAAAATATTTTGAAAAAAAGTAAATAATTGAAATACAAAGACCTAAATGCCCATTTTGTAAAATTTTATTTCCTAAAAACTGCAACAAGGTATTTATCTTAAGCGCTTAAATTTATGATTATTTAATTCGAAATCTCTAATGCACCTTGATTCATGAGTATTTTTTTAAAATTAATTTTATTTTTAAATTATATTTATGCATTAGATATCTCCTATTTTTATGAGAGAACTTTAATATTCTGTTTATTTTAGAATATATCACTTTGTTTAAATTTTAAATTTTTTTAATATCTGGACTCCATAATAGTGTAACAATACACTGCAACAAAAACAATGTTCAGTAGTTTTGTGCGTGTGATAATAAATGCAAAACAAAGATGAACAGTTTTGAATAAAAATATATATTTGACAAAATGTAATAGTACAATATTTTGTATAAATATCTTATTACACTATTATAGAGTTCATATATTAATATAATTTAAAAACAAAACCACTTTCCAAAAAAAAAATATATATGTATGAATCAAGGTACATTAAATATAATTTGAAAACAAAACCACTTTCTAAAAAAAATACGCATGAATCAAGGGAGGACATAAAAATACGGAATATTAAAGTTTTCCCATAAAAATAGAAGATGTTTAATGCACCACTTTCCAAAAAAAAATACGCATGGATGAAGGAAGGATATAAAAGTCAAAAAAAAATATAGAAATTTCAAATAATATACTTGGAAACAAATAACTATCAAAATTAAAGACTTTTTTACAATGAACTCTAATTTGGTGTACCCTGTTCCAATTTTTCCTTTTAAAATTAAGATGGACCATTCATTAAAGCCTCTTCAATCAATACCTAAATTCTTACTCAAATTTAAATTTGAGTATAAACACACTAAAAAGAACCTCAAGTCCTTACTAAAAACAATCTCAGAGGGTTCCTAGTTCTAGGGTTTCCATTGAAGATGGAGTTGATGTAACATTAGGGTTTTTCCATTAGAAACAGTATAAAAGTTAAACAGTCGTTTGAAAATATGTGAATTGAAAACAAGACTCAATGCCAGGTTTGAATTCAAATCTAAAGAAGGAATCAAAACCCTACGGTCTAATGAGTCTTGAATTGCATATGCCTACACTAACAGGAAAATAGGGAGTAAAAGGTATGTTGAGGCAGAGGAAGAAAAAGAAAAACTTAGAAAAAGTCAAAACGTAAAGAAAAAAAGTGAAAGTAAAACCGATGATGGGCCTTCGTGCATTTATATAGTGTCTGAAACGAGAACAGTTGCACTTATTTAATTTATCATATGAAATTCATTTATTCAGGTTATTAACTAACCTAAACAAACGCGAGAACATTGTTTAAACCAAATTCTACATTTTTTATACACAGACAATGAAACACCTAACCAATAAATAAGTCAACTAACAAGAATTGTCACGTGACATTCATTAAATCAAAAGTGAATATACAGCGAGTTGATATAATTTGCTCAAATTCAAGAGCAATTAAAATCCTTATAATGGAGGTATTGAATCGGCTATCTAGAATTTAAAAGTTACAATTAAAATAAGAGAGAAACTACAGGAGAATTGCTTGAAAAAAGTAATGTAATCGTCGATGGGAAGGTGCCCATAAAAAAGGTGTTAATTGCAAGATGATGGCACGATCAAACCCATAAAAAACCCATGACTTAGGCATTTTAGGAGTAGTTTAGGCTAGTTTCAGAATTAGGATTAGTTTCAAAGATTGTTTCATCGGTATATTGTATCCCAAAAAACCTTCAAGGTTAATAAAAGTGTCTTTCTTTTTCTTAATCATTTTTATTGTCATTCTACTTGCTTTAAATTTGTTGATTGTAATCAACCAAAGAAGTCCTGAGATAATACAATTGAACTCAACATCGAAAAATTATCTGAGATCTATTTGTAAAATAATTGAGTCCATCAATCATAGGAGAAACCCTTTGTGGAGACCAACATAAATATAATTACAAAAATGTTGATGCAAAAAAAATTGTTACCCTGTGGTCCACATATTTGTAAGTAATTGTCAGACAAAGAAGTAAATTAGAGGTCCCCAACCATAGATTATCGTGGGGATTTTTTGATGTTTTGGTCGATATTTTGTTTCCATTTTGGAGGATCTAAATAATAAAATGTAAAACTCTTGAAGCATAACCTAGAACAATATGATCCAAATCACTTAGGTTTACTATCCAAGGGTTAATCTTATAATTTTTATTTTAATCACTATAAAAATTTAATCACTCACTTATATGTAAAGCACAATAAATATTGACAGTCAAAAAATATCGCATTACAAGGTGTACCCAAATAATGATGTATGAAGAGTCGAGGACACATTTATAATACTGAATCTAGAGTTTATTACTTTGTAAAGATGATCTCCGTAGACTCTCTTAATGACACAATTTTAACATTGGGAGATTACAGTGTCTAAAATTAATATTTGAAATTCAAACACACCTAAATTTTTAAGCCTATAAAAAGTGAGTTTATTCATAATATATTAAGACTCTTTCGTTTATTTTTCTATTCAATATAAAATTTTCTCACATGTAATTCTTAATAATATTATCTTTATATGTCATTATATCAAAGCTTAGATCCCTTTCGAGTCTAATACAACCCTCTTTATAAAATACACTAGGGGCAACCCGTGCCAAAGGTACGGTATAATGTAAGTAGGAAGTGATGAATTTTGGGGGAAAAAATTCAATGTGAATGATTTTAAGAGAAATGTTAGTAATCAATGCATGATTTTATTTGAGACTATCGAACGAGTCTATTTGAGACTGTCGGATGAATTTATTGAAGTCAGTTTTATTTTATCTATTACTAGGGATAGCCCGTATCTGAATGCACAATACAATGTGAATTGTTTTAAAAGATATATTGATGATCGTTGAATGAATTTATTTCAGATCATCAAATAAATTTATTAAAATATATCCTATTTTATGTTATAAGTTTCAACAGGAGCACTCTTCACTCTTTCAAAAAACCAAGATATTTTAACTCCTCTTATAAGTCATTATATTTTCTACTTTTGATCTAGCTCTGCAAATGATCCAATGGTCGACCGTTTTACCATTCTATCATGGCAAAGTCTATAGTGGCCTAGGGTCTTTTTTTTGACACCTTGTCATTATTGGGTAGATGGTGACCTAGTTGCTCACCGATCATGACCATCACTTCAACTCCAAGAGGCCATCTAATTCTTCTTTTAAGAGATACGATCTCTACCAAACGGCGTCACATTGCTTGAAGAGCCCAACCACAATCGTTAGTCATTGAAATCCTATTGATCCATCACCAACATACTGCGAGTGATCGACTCTTATGAAAAAAATTGAAATAAAGTTATTTTTTAAAAATAAAATGTATTATAAGACATCAGGATATAAGTGATATCAACTGATGTTAATTACTTTGGTTTTTTTTTTTTTGTCAATGGACGTGGATCCATGAGCGGATGTAAGGGACCCTCAATTTTTTTTCTTAGTTTTAAAATTATATTTTTAGATATAATAAGTTGTGATCACCCTTAAAATTATATTTTTAGATACCAATCAAGATATAATAATATCTTGATTTGTATATTTATGAGTTTTTTTTGTTCTAAATTCGTAATTTAAATTTTAAATTGATTGTAATTGGCCTAAAATTGATCTTTTCTAAGATTAATGATTGATTTATTTCAATTAAATTCTAGAGGTATTATTACACTTACTTCTTGAATTCTTATTTAATAACTTTGCAATTTTGATATAAAATATAAAAACATGCAAAGATTAATTTTCTAAGATCGATGAGAAACTAACTTGAAACAAATTTATTGTTAAATTGAATCTCAATTGAAAATATACTTTATCTATTATATCTCCATATGTGTATGTTTAGTGTACTTAGCGATTGACTTCAATATGATCATTTAGTAAAAACTAGTATTATTTTGTAATCACCTTTTCGTTTGCATTTAGAATATTTTTTTGACGTTTTAGCTTGTATGAATTTTTTCTTATATACGGCTTGAATTTTAATGAAATTTAGATTTGCAATCTACACCATGTTGTTAACATACATAAAGTTAGAATCGCCTTTTTAAAAACTTAAGGTCATTAATCGTTTAATGTTATAGAACCGACCCTTATTAAAGTGTCCACCATTAACTTAATTTCTAGCTCCGTTGCTTGGTTAGGGTGGATCTCTAATCTTAGTATCAAAATTTCCCACACACCAGGAACTATCACAGTCAATTCGTTATTGTACCAAATTTTTTTGACTTATGCAGAACTAAACAAAACAAAGCTCAATTCTCATTCAAACACAAAGACCAAGAATTAAAAAACAACACGAGTAACAGCAGTTTTCGTTACTTTTCAAGCGTGAATTCTTTTCCTCCAAACCAAATTATATGAAAAGTCTCGTTTTCAAAAACAAGGGGAGTGCTCCATTAATCCGCCATTAATGGCGGAGTCTTCCACAGATAAGTTTTCAAGTAATGCTCTTTTCAAGTAAGTTTTCTCCTCTGAAAGTGGAGGTCAATGAAACGTGTTCAAAGAACCCGTCCTTTGAGTTTTTTGTGGACTCACCATGGCTTCTCAGAAGTCTCGAAGTAGGGTTACGTTGTTTTCACACCCGGTCCCATTAATGCTGTCTTTCTACATTGTACCTTATATCATTTATAAATGGGGCTTCCTCCATTGTGAATCATCACATCACTAGTTCTATAACCAAAAAACAAAAAACTTTGAGCCAGCTTGTCTTTCTCTCTCTTAAGTCTCAAAACACCCATTACTTTCATGGCTTCTTATCAGAGCTTGAGCACTTTGGCCATTCTTGCTCTAGGGCTTGTCTTGTGCATACAAGGAACTCTAGGTTAGTGAAAAATAAACTCCAATGAGTTTGCATGTACACACACACATAAACAATCTATCAACCAAAGCCACTGTCCATGCATTTGCTGATTTTGCATATCAAATTCATTGCCTCTCTTTTCTCTGCCTACCTCTTTTTTTTTTTTTTTTTTCTAGAAATCGCTACCTTCTTAATTCATAGATATAAAATTAGTTTCTTAATTTTATCATCAAAAATTGACTGATTTGAAATTGACTGATTTTATCATCATAAAACACTGATATTTGAAAAAAAAAAATCTCACCCATTATTGTTATTTCTCACCCAAACTTGCCCATCTTATTAACCACAACATGAGCGACATTATGGTATAGAAAGTCTAGTTTTGGATTTCATACCTTTTGTTTTTATTTAATGAGAAGTTGATACATTTAGAAACGTTTTATTTTATTATGTCATAGTTCATGTGATGAATAGCTATAAATATAACTCAAACTAATATTTATAAAGAGAGTTTTTTGCAGTACGATCTAAAAAATTTTGTGTCTTTTTTTCTTGTAACACGGTATTAAGTGATATATATATTACCGTTCCACAAATTTTATTGCCACACCATTAAAGATAGAACTGTAGTACTGAAAAATAAATTTTGAGTGTCATACCAAAAAATTACCCTTCAATGGTATCTCTTATTTTAACCTCACAGTTAAGGTTTATTTGTACTGCGTGACGTAGGGTCCATAGCATGCGAGAACCTCAACAAAGACTCGTGTGCCTTTGCTGTTTCGTCTTCCGGAAAGCGTTGCGTGCTTGAGAAGCATGTTCGTCGGAGCGGCGAGGAAGTTTACACTTGCCGATCATCAGAGATCGAGGCGGATAGGATCAAGGACTGGATTGAGACTGATCAGTGCATTGAAGCCTGTGGACTTGATAGAAAAGCGCTCGGAATCTCCTCCGACTCTCTTCTTGAGTCTCGCTTTGCTCAAAAGCTTTGCTCGTCTAAGTGCTATGATAGCTGCCCAAACATTGTTGATCTCTACTTCAACCTTGCCGCCGGTGAAGGTATCATGCAAATACATGTGGAATAACGCTGATTTATGTGCATATTCTTTCTCATTTATGTCTAGCTTGGGTATGCTAAAATTTGATTCGATTGTGATTAGTTGAGCTGGATCGTTGAGCTCACATGCATCCTTGCCCACACTCGGTTCGGCAAAATTTGGAAAATTTTATTTTTAGTTTATCGGTCAATAGTATTTAGGCCAGCTTATGTACAGTTCAATTAATTTCCTCTCAATCTAATTAAATGTAGATCATGCATGTCAAAATTAAGGTAGGTATAAAGATAAATCTCTCGTGACTTGGTCCAAAAGAATTATCAAGATCCAAACTCAAGACGTCTGTAATTCCAGCTCATCTCGGTTGTAACTTGAGTTATCCCTCGTGGAATTTACCGACCTAGAGCTTAAGAAAGAATATTTCACTTTATTTATGTGTGAAAAATTTCAAAATTTGAACAAAATTACGAGTTATAATAAAATCGAGTTCAAACTGCTAAGATAGTCTATCCACTTTAGCATCCATCATGAAAGATAATTATGTGAGTTCCTTGACAGGTGTGTATCTTCCAAAATTATGCCAAGCAAACGGAGAAAACGAACGTCGTGGAATGTCCGAAATCAAAAGCTCTGGATACGTCGCACCTGGACCCGAATCAATGAAGCCAGTGAAGTTCACGGCTGCCCCAGCAATGGCTCCTTATTGAAATATTTCACAAATTCTATACCTTTAAGTCGGTTCAATAGAAGTTTTAGCAGCCGGGCTTGAGAGCACAGCTTCACTATGCTATGTGCCAATGAGTCAGTGTGGGCTGGGTCTATCACAAATATACTATGAATATAATATCATAAAAAGTAGTGTGTGATAACCAAATAGATTTTACTAAGTTTTTTATGGATTGTAATAAGGTTTTTTAGCAGCAAGTAAGCCTGATCGTATAAGTTTATTTGCTTGTAACGGGTTTTGGAGAGTAAATAAAAGTCAGATTTGCTTAATTTTTTGTCTAGTTTGTTTGATTAATAATGATAGCAATGAATGCTTTAGGGGCCGTGACTTCAATCTCGAAACACCGATTTTTTGGCAAAGGCGGAAGCCTGTCGGAAGAAAAGCTAATCCAGTCTTTAGGCTCAGCCACTCGGGTCATGTGGGCTGACGGTCCCATGTCTCTATGGGGATGACTATAGGGCCAGCCATGACCTTGTCTAGCAAAAATTTTGCTCGGGCCAAGCCTGTTGGTAGAGAAGATGACCCAATCTTTATTTTTCAAGTTCGGTCATTCGGGTAAAGTTACTCGACCCGAGTGACTCAAGTGAGCTTCTGGCCCCTGGTTACCCTATTTTAAAATTAAGATGAACCATTCATTAAAGTCTCTTCAATCATTACCTAAATTCTTACTCAAATTTAAATTGGAGTATAAACACACTATAAAGAACCTCAAGTCCTTTACTAAAAACAATGTGAGAGGGTCGTTTTCCTAGTTCTAGGATTTCCATTGAAGATGGAGTTGATGCAACAATAGGATTTTCTGATTTTTCCTTTAGAAATAGGATAAAAGTTAAGCAGTCAATCAAAAATTAAAAAATATGTGATTTGAAAGCAAGACCCAATGCCAGGTTTGAATTCAAATCTGAAGAAAGAATCAAAACCCTACGGTCTAATGAGTCTTGAATTGCATATACCTAACACTAATAGGAAGTAAAAGGTATGTTTGAAGCTGAGGAAGAAAAAGAAGAATTCATGAAAAAGAGCTTAGACAAGTCAAAACGTAAAGTAAAATAGTGAAAGTAAAACTGATGATGGGGCCTTCATGCATTTATATAGTGTCCGGAAAGAGAACAATTGCACTTATTCAGTTTCTCGCATAAAATTCATTTATTCAGGTTACCAACTAACCCAAATAAACAAGGGAATATTGTTTAGACCAAATTCTACATTTTTTGTACATAGACGATGAAACACCTATCCAATAAATAAGTCAACTAACGAGAATTATCACGTGACATTCATTAAATCAAAACTGAATATAAAGTGAGTTAATGTAATTTGCTCAAATTCAAGAGCAGTTAAAATTCTTATAATGGAAGTATTGAATCGGCTATCTAGAATTTGAAAATTAACAGTTAAAATAAGGGAGAAACTATAGGAGAATTGCTTGAAAAAAGTAGTGTAATCGGTAATGGGAAGGTGCCTATAAAAAAGGTGTTAATTGCAAGATAATGGCACGATCAGACCCATAAAAAAACCATGACTTAGGCATTTTAGGAGAAGTTTAGGCGAATTAGGATTAGTTTCAAAGATTGTTTCTTCAATATGTTGTATCCCAGAAAACCTTCAAGATTAGTAGAACTGTCTTTCCTTTTGTTAATCATTTTTATTGTCATTCTACTTGCTTTAAATTTGTTGATTCAAATCAACCAAAGAAATCTTGAAACAATACAATTGAACTCAACATCAAACAATTACCTGAGATTTACCTTTAAAATGATGGAGTCCATCAATTGTAGGAGAAACCCATTATGGAGACCAACATAAATATAATTACAAAATTGTTGATGCAAAAAAATTGTTACCCTAAGGTCCATATATTTGTATGTAATTGCCGCACAAAGAAATTGTTAGAGTATGTATGGCTCATATTTGCTGTGTGCATAATGGCAAGGAGGCAGATGTTGGAGCGGAGCCGCGACGGCATCTGCCTTGCGGGATTTATATAAAGGGGACGTTGATTAGTTGGGGGTGCGGGGGCAACGCCCCCGCGGTACGGTACTGGGGTATTTTTGTAAATACGTTCATATTAGGGTTATATAAATACTTAAGATGTAACCCTATTCTATAATGGAAAAGAACGGCCGCTCGCTCTCGTGAATGTAGGCACATTGCCGAACCACGTAAATCTCTGTGTGTTATTTTCTCCTGCTTTCTTAATTATTTGATTCCTTACTATTCACCATAATTGTTGCACGATCACAACATAAATAAATTAGAGGTCCCCAACCACATTATCGTGGGGATTTTTTTGATGTTTTAGTTAATTTTTTGTTTGCATTTTAGAGAATCTAAATAATAAAATGTAAAACTGTTGAAGCATAACCTAGAACAATATGATCCAAATCACTTAGACTTACTATCCAAGGGTTAATTTTATAATTTTTGTTTTAAACACTATAAAAGTTTAATCACTCACTTACATTTAAAGTACAATAAATATTGACAGTCAAAAAATATTGCATTGCAAGGTGTACCCAAATAATGTTGTATGAAAAGTAGAGGACGCATTTATATTACTGAATCTGGAGTTTATCACTTTGTTGTACACACCTTTGTGGACTCTCTTAATGGCACAATCTTAACATTTATTAAAAAAGAATTTTTTTGATTTCATAAGTCATTCTAAACGCAATTTAATTTTTCTTCCGACTCACGAAAATCAATCCCTTCAAAATCGGAAGAAAAATAGATAAAAAATTAATTATTTGTGTTAAAATGTATCTTATTTGTCTAAATATTATGTATACATTAATTTCATATAAAAATATAATGATAAAATATATATATATGTTTAAAAAAATAAAAAATAAATATTTTAAATTTTAAAAAAAAATTTCATCTTAACTAGGGATGAAAATTTTTGACTCAACACAATGACACGACTCGAACTCGACACGAACTTAAAAATGACTTGATACGAGAACAAAAAATATAAAATACTCATAATTTTATGATTCAACACGAATTTGACACAACACGACTCAATTATCATCTCTAATATTAGACAAAAAAAATTATAAAAAAAATAAATCATTTTTATTTTTCATCCATCCAACTAAACACACAAGAAAAAAAATGTATTATTCTTATTTTCTATCTTTAAAAGATAAAAAATGTATCATTCATATTTTGTATCATTGATGAATAAAAAGTGTATTCATTGTATTTTTCATTTTCCGTATCCAACGGAGCAATCAAAATTTCCTACACACGAGGAACTATCACAGTCAGGTCGTTATTGTACCAAATTTTTTTTGACTTGTGCATGACTAAACAAAACAAAGCTCAATTCTCATTCAAACACCACGACCAAGAAATTCAAAAACAACACGAGTAACAGAATTTTTGGTTACTTTTCAAGCGCGAATTCTTTTCCTCCAAACCAAATTATATGAAAAGTCTCGGGTGTGTTTGATTTGTATCTCAAAAAATTATATTTAAAAATAATTTTTAAAAAAATTTTAAAAAAAATATTTTTAAAAATTTTTAAATTACAAAACTTGTTTAATTATATATTTTTGAAAATAGTTTTAAAGAACAAAAAATTATAAAATCTATTTGAACAATAATTATAAACCCCCTCAATTCTCATCTCTATCTTTTTCTCCTCTCTCTTTGTCTTACAAAAATCCACAGACAGAAGCACACAAAAACATAAACACATACACACACAGACCTATGTCTTGAACCTAGGTGCATACACATATCTGACCACTTCGGCCCAGATCTGGGTCTTCAACCCAAATGCAGGAAAAAAAAAAAAAGACACTGGAAAAGGAAGGAGAAGACGTCTGGATTTGCCGAAGTGGAGAGAGCACCCAGATCGTGTGTGTTTCCTCTAGATTTGTCGAAATGGAGAGAGAACCCAGATCGTTTGTGTTTTGTTGCGTCAGTCTTCGTTGCGCAGAGAGAGAGAGAGAGAAAGAGAGGAGCTAGATGCTAGAGAAGAAGACAATGAAGAAAGAAAGGGGGGAAAAAAGAATGAAAAAAAAAAATTTCTGCTAAGGGAACGCGAAGGATAAACCTCATTAAAACCCCAAAATTGTTTTCCTTGTTTTTAAATTTGTCAGAAAAAATTCTAAAAACAAATTAAACTTATTTTCTGTTTTATTGACTCAAATCTCATTTTTTCTCAAAATTTTAAAAATAAAAATATTAAACAAACAAGTTTTAAATATTTTTAAAATTTTGGGAACAAAAACATATTTCTGTATCGCAAAACCAAATATAGCCCTCGTTTTCAAAAACAAGTGGAGTGCTCCATTAACCCGCCATTAATTGCGGAGTCGTCCACAACTAAGTTTTCTCCTCTGAAAGTGGAGGTCAATGAAACGTTTTAAAAAACCCGTCCTTTGAGTGTTTTTTGTGGACCCACCATGGCGTCTCAGAAGTCTCGAAGTACGGTTTGGGATACGTTGTTTTCACACCCGGTCCCATTAATGGTGTCTTTCTACAGTGTACCTTATAACATGTATAAATATGGCTTCCTCCAATGTGAATCTTCACATCACTAGTTCTATAACCAAAAAACAAAAAACTTTGGGCCAGTTTGTCTTTCTCTCTCTTAAGTCTCAAACCACCCATTATATTCATGGCTTCTTATCAGAGCTTGAGCACTTTGGCCATTCTTGCTCTTGGGCTTGCCTTGTGCATACAAGGAACTCTAGGTAAGTGAAAAATAAACTCCAATGAGTTCGAATGTACACACACATACACATTCTATCAACCAAAACCACAGTCCATGCATATGCTGATTTTACATATCAATTGATTCATTACCTCGCTTTTCTGTGCCTACCTCTTTTTTTCCTTTTAGAATTCGCTACCTTTTTAATTCATAGATATAAAACTAGATTCTTTTTTGCGAGGTTTTATGTTTCTTATTAGGTCAAAAATCATAATACAATTATTACAATTCTCATACTAATTCTCATCCTTTTTTGTTTAGGAGTCACTTATAGAATAATATATTCGAAGAAAAAAAAAATCTCACTTATTATTGTTATTTCTCACCCAAACAGGTCCATGTTATTGACCACAACATGACTGCTATTATGGTAGCAAAAGACTACTTTTCTATTGCATGCCTTTTTTTTTTTTTTTTTCATAAGGAATTGACACATCTAAACACTCTTTATTTTAGTATTTCATAGTTTATGTGATCAATAGTTATAAATTACTTAAACGAAGATTTATAAAGAGATAGTTTTTCGCAGTATTATCTAAAAAACTTTTCTTTTTTTCTTGTAACACAATGTTAAGTGATATATATATTAGGCACCAAGTCACTAACACCATTCCACAAATATTATTCCAAAACCATTTAAGGATAAAACTATACTATCCAAAAATAAATATTGAGTGTCATACCAAAAAACTACCCTTCAATATGGTGTATCTTATTTTAGCCTCGCAGTTAAGGTTTATTTGTACTGCGTGATGTAGGATCCATAGCATGCGAAAACCTCAACAAAGACTCGTGTGCCTTTGCTGTATCGTCTTCTGGAAAGCGTTGCGTGCTTGAGAAGCATGTTCGTCGGACAGGCGAGGAAGTTTATACTTGCCGATCATCGGAGATCGAGGCGGATAGGCTGAAGGACTGGATTGAGACCGATCAATGCATTGAAGCTTGTGGATTGGATCGGACAGCGCTCGGAATCTCCTCCGACTCTCTTCTTGAGTCTCGCTTCGTTCAAAAGCTTTGCTCTTCTAAGTGCTATGATAGCTGCCCAAACATTGTCGATCTCTACTTCAACCTTGCCGCCGGTGAAGGTATTATGCTAATACATGTGGAATAATTTTGATTTATGTACATATTCCTTTTCAGTTATGTCTAGCTTAGTTATACTAAAATTTGATTCGATTGTGACTAGTTGAGCTCGATTGTTTTGTTCACATCCTTGCCCAAAATCGCCTCAGCAAAACTTGCCGGCTTTACCAATCTATAGCTTGAGAAAGAATCTTAACTTAATTTCTATGCAACAAATTTCAAAATTTGAACAAAATTAGATGAGTTATAACCAAATCAAGCTCAAACTGTTCAAGTCGTCTAACTGCGCTAGTTACTTGTGTGAATATGATTACCATTTTAGCATCATTATCAAGAAATATAATTATGTGAATACCTTGGCAGGTGTGTATCTTCCCAAATTATGCCAAGCACAAGGAAAAATCAAACGTCGTGGAATGTCCGAGATCAAAAGCTCTGGATATGTCGCACCTGGACCCGAATCAGGACCGACGAAACCAGTGAAGTTCACGATTGCTCCAGCAATGGCTCCTTATAGAATTTAAGCAACACTGTAGCTTTAAGTCGGATCAGTAAAAGTTTTAGAACAATGTTACATGAACTTAAAAAATAAATTTAATATTTACTTTTTAAGTTTACGTAGCATTATTCAAAATTTTAGCAGCCGGGCTTGAGCACAGCTTCATTTTGCCATGTGCCAATGAGTCAGTGTGGGCTGGGTCGTCTATTACATTATAATAATTTAGAAAGTAGTGTGTGATCACCAAATAAATCCAATAAGGTGATGTTCTTCTAAAGTCAATAGTGTAAGTGTTTTATTTATTGAACCAAGTTTTTTGGCAGTTAGTAAGCATGATCGAATAAGTATACTTGCTTGTAACGGGTTTTGGAGATTAAATAAAAGTCAGATTACTTCTGCTACTTAATTTTCTGTCAAGTTTGTATGATTAATAGTGATAGCAACGCATGCTTTGAGGGCCGTGACTTCAAGCTCGAAACGCCGAGTTTTTGGCAAAGGCGAAAGACTGTTGGNTTGTATGATTAATAGCGATAGCAACGCATGCTTTGAGGGCCGTGACTTCAAGCTCGAAACGCCGAGTTTTTGGCAAAGGCGAAAGACTGTTGGAAGAAAAGTTAATCTGATTTTTAGACTTGGCCACTCGGATCACGTGGACTGACGGGCCCATGCCTCTACGGCGACACATATAGGGCTAGCCAAGAAAACTGTCTAGCAAAATTTTTGTTCGGGCCAAGCCTATTGGTAGAGAAGTNCAGGCCGGGCCCATGCCTCTACGGCGACACATATAGGGCTACCCAAGAAAACTGTCTAGCAAAATTTTTGTTCGGGCCAAGCCTATTGGTAGAGAAGTTGACCCAGTCTTTATTTTTGAGGTCACAGTGACTTGAGTGGGCTTTTGGGCCCTTACCCTATTTTGAACGTAAGACGTAAAATCTCTTCGATCATTATCCAAACCCTTACTCAAATTTAAATTTGAGTATAAACAAATTAAAAACAGCCTCCAAACCTCTATTAAAAATAACCTCAGAGAGTTGTTTCTCTGATCCCAAGATTTCCATTAAAGATGGAGTTAATGCAACATTAGGATTTTTCTTTTAGAAACAAGATAAAAATCAGATAACCCTTAGAAAATGTGTCGATTGAAAGTAGGATCGCATATACCTAACACTAACGGGAAAATGGGGAGTAAAAAGTATGTTTGAAGCAGAGGAAGAAGAGCACCGTTGGTTCAACCTTTGTTTGGGCGCCATTGAAATGTTCGAAAGGTACTGATGAGAAATAAGA
This sequence comes from Ilex paraguariensis, assembly GCA_963454935.2. Lineage (NCBI taxonomy): Eukaryota > Viridiplantae > Streptophyta > Magnoliopsida > Aquifoliales > Aquifoliaceae > Ilex > Ilex paraguariensis. The sequence goes on along the minus strand of CAUOFW020009168.1, from coordinate 757,119 downwards.
ACTCCAAACAGCCNCGCATATACCTAACACTAACGGGAAAATGGGGAGTAAAAAGTATGTTTGAAGCAGAGGAAGAAGAGGACCGTTGGTTCAACCTTTGTTTGGGCGCCATTGAAATGTTCGAAAGGTACTGATGAGAAATAAGAACTCCAAACAGCCAAAACGTAAAAGAAAAGTATGAAAGTAAAATTAATGGTGCTGCCTTCATGCGTTTATATAGTGTCCAAAAAGAGAACAGTTGCCCTTATTGAGTTTTTCCTATAAAATTCACTTATTCAGGTTTTTAATTAACCCAAATAAATGAGGAGGATATTATTTGAGCCAAATTCTATATTTTTTTTTGTGAACAAGCGATAAATGGCACCTGTCCAATGAACAAGTCAACTAAGGAGAATGGTCACGTGGCATTCATTTCATCAAAAATGAATNTACCTATAAAATTCACTTATTCAAGTTTTTAATTAACCCAAATAAATGAGGAGGATATTATTTGAGCCAAATTCTACATTTTTTTTGTGAACAAGCGATAAATGACACCTGTCCAATGAACAAGTCAACTAAGGAGAATGGTCACGTGGCATTCATTTCATCAAAAATGAATATATACCGAGTCGATGTGGTCTGTCCAAATTCAAGAGCAGTTAAAACCCTTAAAATGGAGGGAATGAAGCTGTTATTTAGAATTTGAAAAAAAAAAAAAAGCACTTGTCAATACTTCTAGTAATTTGAGAANTTCCTATAAAATTCACTTATTCAGGTTTTTAATTAACCCAAATAAATGAGGAGGATATTATTTGAGCCAAATTCTATATTTTTTTTTGTGAACAAGCGATAAATGGCACCTGTCCAATGAACAAGTCAACTAAGGAGAATGGTCACGTGGCATTCATTTCATCAAAAATGAATATATACCGAGTCGATGTGGTCTGTCTAAATTCAAGAGCAGTTAAAACCCTTAAAATGGATGGAATGAAGCTGTTATTTAGAATTTGAAAAAAAAAAAAGCACTTGTCAATACTTCTAGTAATTTGAGAAGTAACAGTTAAAACAAGATATAAATTTGAGGAGAACTATTTGAAGAAACCAGTGTAACCGTCATTGGGAAGGTGCCTATAAAAGAGGTTTTAATTGCAAGAAAATGGGACGATCTAACCCATCAAAGACCCATGACTTTGCCATTTAGGAGTAGTTTTAGGTTAGTTTCAAAATTATGATTAGTTTCAAAGACTGTTTCATCGGTCTATTTTATCCCAAAAAACCTTCGAGATTAATTAAAGTATCTTTCCTTTTGTTAATCATTTTTATTGTCATTATGTTTATTTTAAATTTGGCGATTGCAATCATCCATGAAAATTCTGAGATAAGATAACTGAACTCAACATTATTTAGTTGCTGAGATCTCTCTGTAAAGGAATTGAGCCCATGGATGGCATGAGAAACCCATTATGGAGACCAACAGAAATATAATTACAAACTATTGATGAGAAAAAATTGTCCCCCTCGGGCCCACATATTCTTTAGTAATTGCCAGATAAAGAAATAAATTAGAGGTCCCCAACCACAGATTATGGGGGGGATTTTCTATGTTTGAGTTAATATTTTATTTGCATTTTACAGAATCTATATAAATGTAAAACTCTTGAAACATAACCTGGAACAATGTGATCCAAATCACTTAGAATTACTATCCAAGGGTTGTTCTTATAATTTTTATATTTACCACCGTAAAAATTTAATCACTCATTTATATTTAAAGCACAACAAATATTGACAGTTGATGATACACAAAGCAAACTTATACATAGATGTATAGTGATTTGGTCAGAGTGACTTACTCCACTTTAAAGACGGTAACGGTGGTCGGTGGTCTTTATTGATGAAGTAGTAGGTGAAAGAGAAAGAGAGAGAGAGAGAGAGCAAGGGTATATGCTCTTGGTAGCTATAAGAGATATAGTTGTGCAAGGTGTGTAGCGAGATACCCCTATCATATGGAGAAGACATAAAAGTTATAGGCACAAAATCTTGGTTGAATCGATGACATGAGGGTAAAAGTACTAGTTTTTCGGGGAGGATAATCATAGCTAAGAATACGTACAATTAAAGATGGTTTTGATCTTTGAGAGTAACTATCCTGACTTTTGCTCTCCACATGCTCTAATCTTTCTGGACTTTTTGACTTTTATACTAGGTCGAATTCATGAATTGAATTTGACCCACTTTGTACTTGAATCGAGCTTAGTTAATTGGTTGCGCCCGACCCAATCGGTCATGGGCTCGTCAATAGTTAACAACGTTTACCCAAATAATGTTGTATGAAGAGTAGTGGACACATTCATATGACTAAATCTAGAGTTTATCACTTTGTATATGTGGAGAAAATATTTAATGCAATGATGATACTATGCCGATATAGTATCATCAATCAATAATAAAACACTAAGTGCGTTAGGTAAATCCCATTTGAATAGTTACTGGTTTTACATCAAGGAAGATTGGGTAGTTATTTATTTACATGAAGCATCGTCATGTGATATTGCCATTATAATGAATATTTTTTTCTCATGGATTGGCACAATCTTAACATTGGGAGTTTTTAGTGTCTAACGTTCATATTTGAAATTCAATTACACCTAAAATTTTAAACCTATAGTGAGTTTATTCATAGTATATTTAATCTCTTTCATTTATTTTTCTATTCGATGTGAATTTTTCTCACATGTAATTCCTAATAATATTATTTTTGTAAGTGATTATATCAAGCTTAGCCCCCTCCAAGTCTAATCCACCCCTCTTTATAAACACACGACTCGTTTGGTAGATGTATTATAAGAGAATTAAATATTAGATTGAATTATTTTTTATTTAATCAGGTCTAATACTTTGTTTGGTAAGTAAATTTGATACCGTATTAATTTCAAAAACATATATTGATCGTATACTTATCATATATTTTTTATACGATAGCTCTGTATTATGGAGATTTTTTAATACCACCAAGAGAGGTGGTATTATAATTCAACTCAAACGTATTATTCTACACATTTACTATTATAACCCCTTAACTGATAAAATTAAGTTATTATTAATGTAACAAACACTGATTGAGGATATTTTTGTTAATTCAAAATTAATACGATAAAATAATTCTCTAACCAAACAACCGTTTGGATTAAATAACTACTATCCAACACTTATATTGTGTATTACCAAACACTTGATAAAATTACGTATTATTTTAATACCCTATTTAATCTTATTTTTTATCCTTTCGTATTGTATTAGACTATATTATTATATCTAATTCATCAATTTCTAATACAACAACCAAACAAGTCCACCGTATCCAAATCACTATCCGGAAGNTTTAATACCCTATTTAATCTTATTTTTTATCCTTTCGTATTGTATTAGACTATATTATTATATCTAATTCATCAATTTCTAATACAACAACCAAACAAGTCCACCGTATCCAAATCACTATCCGGAAGAGCCCANTAAATATTATATGAAGTTTACAAAAATTATATTTTTATTGCTTATATTATATTATAAAATTCAAAAAATTTTGTCTATTCCCAACAATTTGTTGTTCTAACCATAAGAAAAATAAATAAAAATAATTCATTTTGAAATTCATTTGATTAGATTTCAATTTAGATGTCATTGAATAAAATAACAATAATTATTAATATTCTAATCAATGCTTATTTTTAAAGGATAACATTTAATATTTATACATAGAAAATAAAGAATTAAAAGAAATGTTGGGGACAATTTAGAGATTTATACACATAAGAATATGATGATAATTTTGATACTTAATTATGTGCGGATATTGTGATATTTAAATTTATTTATAAGGGTAAAATGGTGAATTAAATTTTTTTTATACTAAGGTACATTTATTAGTAATATATACACACACACACACACACACACACACATACATATATACATACACTATAATAAAAATATTTGAAAATGAAAAACTTTTGAATCTCTATTTTACCTTTATAAAAGGATTCCAAAGGCCATTATATCCTTTCACAAATATTTAAATTATCACCATATCTTTATATATTTAAATCTCTAAATTATTTATAATATCTCTTTTAATTATTTATTCTATATTTATAAATATTAGTTTCTATAAATTTTTTTGATCGACTATATTACCATTAAAAAAATATATATCATTACATCTTCAACAAAGTGTTCAAAAAACCCATCAAATATTACTCAATCTCATATGCAAAAATAACATTATATCTATATTTGTATATTCTTTTTTATCAAAAAGTTTAATCATTTTATTTATAAAATAAAAAATAATCATATATATAATTTTTTTAGTAAGAATACGATTTTATGTAAGTTGTACTTAGATCTAAAGTAAAAATAAATATTGTAGTTTATTTTTAAATAAAACTTAAATATTTTAGAATTTTAATATTCTTAATTATATATATTGTAGAATACTATATTAAATCTTATCCCGATTAACCTAACTAATTCCTAATTACAATAAAATTATAATATGATTAATATATTGATAATTACTTTTATTTTATTCTAGGAATTATAAGTGAAATCTTAATCAAATGAATTTTTAAAAAAATTAATTTCTCAAGCATCACTAAAAAATCAATCTTAATCACAAAATTCTAAAAAAATAAAACTTTAACTTTTTTTTTTATGCTTAGAACAAAAAAATTTGGGAACATACATAATTTTCGTAATCTTAAAATAAAATATGAACAATGAAAAATTAAATTTAATAAATTTAAAATAATATTTAATTCAAATACATATATACCTAAATTTTTTATTAATTTTTGTATACAAAAAATATTCACCCGTAACGCACATGGTGCATTATTAGTAATTCTAAAAGCAATAACACTTCCTCCAATGAAACCAATGTAAACGTAAATCTGTGTTTCTATTATTAAGCTCCCTCTCCCTCTATCTTTAAATTTAAAAATCGATTCAACGTAGCATCGAAAGAAGACAGTAGGTAAGAGATGCTATATGGAATGTATAAGAAAAGGAGAAAAAATAAAAAATAAAAAGAGAGATTATATATCTGTCAAGATAAATGATGAGACAACTACAACATAAACTAGAAACAAGAAAATTGCAACTTGAATGAGGAACTTTGGATTATCCCTCATGTTTGGAGATGCAACTGCCCTGCAAAATAGAAACCAGCCACTTTGTCAAATACCCGAGGGAGGGAGGGCCAAATGGTTTTTTTTTCCCTCGAGATTAAACGTTGTGCTCCATATTCCTACTCCCAGCGAGGTTTTGTGAGTAAGGACTAAACCAAACAGCGTGGCAAGCCACGGTGTGAGTCAAATGAAAGGCAGCTTCAGGAGGCGTGTTTCGCAACCAACCAACTCATCTTACCCCACAGCAGAAAGTAAAATCCAATTTGGTTTAATGGATTCCAGGCAATTGCAAGAAATTACCTAGCAATGCGCTGAGATAGGCGATGGAAAGCCATACTTTGAATAAAGACAATTCCCGGTCCTGTCAAAACAGCTGTCATTAGATTGTCACCCTGCAATTTTTAGTAACACAGTCAGTGATGCCAGGTTTTCATAAACATAAAGCAAGCATACTTCATTAAGCAGTCAAGCCGAATATGAAAACTAAAAACATTCAGAGTATCCAAATCTCTATAACAGAGTCTGTCCACCAATTTGTCATGACAAAGGGGAAAACACCAACTCGACAAGACGAATGACTTGAAAAGATGAAATTACTTGAAAAATCTTTCTGCATTCCTGGAACCTCCAGGGCAACTTCAATGGTTAAATAGCAATACCACATGTTAAGATGGCTTGGACATGTATAATGTAACCAACAAAAGCAGCGGCCGACAAAGAAGAAGAAGGCCGGGAAAACATAACGTACAAAGATACATTCCAAATTCACAGGCTTTGGCTTTCAGTGGCTAGAATTGTAGATTGGATACCTCTTAAGGTAAAATAGAAGGAAAAGGAAAACAAAAGAAATAGCTTCTAATTCTCTACAAAGGAAGAAAGGGTTATATTTTTCTTAAATAGCTGGGAAAAGGCAGAGGAAAGTACAAGTATTTATATCAACATGTCATGCTGAACAAGTCCGCTAATGTTGAACCACATATTTGTCTCTCGTTCTAATACCCGTACGGTTTTGATTTTTGAACATCCATGTATGTTAAAACAAAAACCTGCAAATAATCCCCTATTCAACGGGAATGAAGTAGTAGTACTTCTATGGTCAGCAAAAAGACAGAAGGTGGCATCCAGCCTAAGACGGCAGCTGCCGGATGTGGCATTTTGCAAGCTGAACATAGAGATAGGAATCACATACTCTATAAGCCTACATGAAACACAAAAGTAAACCTCGTGACCATGATCATGCTGAAAATGGCAATGGAGGAAGATTAAAGACCGTTAAGAATAAGGTCAGAAACTCTTTTCCTGCTCAGGCATTGTGTTTCAGACACCAAAGAATAAGGGCCAAATTTAAAAGAGTAGCGAGACAGAGCATTTATTAGCCACAAATAATAAATTACAATTGAGAGCCAAGCTGTTGTATCACACACCACGCGCCCGGCAATTTCACCCTTTCTGTTTTGAGTTCCAACGGATAACTCCTGTGGCTTCGACCTCGGGCTTCACCGAGTCATATTACAACTTGATTGTTGACAGGCATCTCACTGAAAATAATCAAGTAAGAGAACTTGTTGGAATTTTTCTGTTATCCCTTGATCTTATTGACATTGTACGATTCAATTGGCGCCAAAGCTGTCTTGCTACGTCATATCTTGACCCGAGGCTAAGAAAAATCTTTAAGGGGAGCAAGGAATATTATTGAGAGTGACTACTCTCCTGATGTTCTGCGTATTGCATCTGTCTGCAGATATTCCTCGGTACGGTGTTCCATCAGGTCAGGCAGTCCTTTAAGTGCATGCATAAGATTAATGTCAACCCCTTCGTAGCCATATAGACATTATTGGCTTTGTGCAAAATTTGCAGTTCTTAAACTTTCCCACTATCCTAAAGAAGATCTTTTCAATTCTTTTTGTTTAGTTTCACTACATTTACATAATATTAATTTAGTTTCTGGTTTGTGAAATTTAGGTATAAAACAAAATAAAATTTAGCTGGTCATAATACAAATAATGTTGAGTATAATGTTTGCAGTCTCTTTTTTATTAATGCATAAACCCCATGTCCCCAAATTGGACATGAACCTGGCACCTCCACCTCTGGATGCAATAGGAGATGCCAGTAAAGCGAATAGCTTTGGTAAGGATGGCTTCAATATTAAATAGGGCACTAGGTTTACATGTCAAGACAAACAGAAAGGAATTTGGGGTCACGACAGAACTTATATTGTGGGGGAATTTTAAGTTTATAAATACAAAAAGTAGGAAATTCGCTCTATTGCTGTCTTGCTGCTTCTAATACTAAATATAATGCACCAAAATATAAATCATAAAGCAGATCAATAAAAATTCTAAGAAGGCAGCGCACCATAACTTTGTATGAGTCTCAATGATACAAGTAAATTTACATCTGTAAATGCATAATTTCAACCAATATAAAGGTATATAGAGTAGCCATACATGTTTCTGTAAGGATAACTTGGAAAAGAATAAATCTCACAGAAAAAAAGGCATGGAAAGATGGAAAGAAAAGCAAATTAATAGGAAAAAGAACCAGAAATCCTAACGGGATAAGAAAACAGAAGCAACTTACCCCAAAGACCACCCTTCTCATCGGAGCATTATACTTGACTTGTACATTGATCGTTGCTGACAAGGCGACAATGCTTGACATGTCAACAGAAAGTACTTCACCAACCTCGAGATTCTTCTGTACAACTGGTGAAAATGGAATGAGAATAAAATTTAAATAAAGCATCTTTCTCTTGCTACACCAATAAGCAAATACGTCCAAGTTTGCAGAAACACCATCCCTAAATTAAATATCATACTCGATTTCAGATGCATACATAATGATTAACAAGAGAAGTAGTTGGTGAATGGATTCTTACTTATTATTTATCCCTTTATATACATACAATGGGCATTTCTCATATGGATCTTACAGGGCGCATCAAAAGGTACCATCATAATAACATGGACCTAATGTATAAGTCTTGAAATCTTTACCACACAAGTTTCTAACTCGGGCAATAATTTCCTAGACAGAATGTATATATAACAAAGTAAGGCTCCTATTGAAAAGGGGTACCTCATTCACTAGAAATCCCTCACTTGCTTGAAGATCCTTAAGCAATTCCAACTCTCAAGTTCAAGGACGGAACCAGAATTTTATCTTGAGGGGGGCCAACAATGACAGAGACAAAAATTTAATTCAATGTTATTGTCAATGAAAAATTTTTATTTGTAAAGAACCTATTAAATTTAATTTTTATGCAATGACATCAAAAAAATTATTTTTGAGTACAAAACTCAAAAATTGATTCATGCTATCATAAAAATTCATTTGTGTAAATATTCTCGTCCTCTCTTTTTCTTGTTTATAATGTAATCTTATATCTATAAATAAATAGGTCATAAATAATAGTTTTATTTGATACCATAATAAAAATGAATTATAAGTCAATGGACTACTTTTGATATAAACCATATTTTTATCCCTATTTTTTTTTTTTAAAAAAGTTTTTTTTTCTCTGCATCATCAAAATAATCCAACAAGTGTCTTTGTCGGTACAAGCGACACTCATCCATGTGACTACATCCTAAATAGTTACTAAATATTAAGTTATTGATCTTTTTGAATATATTATTAAGATACTTACACATTGGGTATTTTGAAAAGCTAGAGATTAAAAATAAAATTTTCTAAAAATATAAGGGGGACAATAAAAAATTTTAAAATTTCTGCTCTAGTTTATTTAGCTTAAATGCTAACATCGTGTAAGTTTAAGACTACCTTAGACAAAATTCAAAGTCATTGCAAAATAAGAATGAAAATCTCAAATCTAAGGTACAAATTATATGTCAACATGCTAGCCCTGGGAGTTTTACATTATGGAAACCCAACTTAGGAAAACAGGCAATTTTTTGTCCTAAATACGTTGTCCTCAATACTCAGGCAAGATTCACACTCTTCAAACCTACATTGAAGTGTTTCCTGGAATTTACACGAAGTCAAAATATCATACCGGTACCACCCCCGACAATAAATGCAAGCCCCCGGCCAGAAATCTTCTGCCTCAAGAAACTCTATAGACAGAATAGCATGCATGTCAGTATGTTATCATTGTTAAATTGATACACATGATCATCAACGAAATCGTGTGATCTCACTTCTGCAGTAGCAATGACGTTACGCACCCTCTGATCAACTACATTACTGACTTTCACATCGCTGATGGAGCAAAGAAATGCATCTGGCTGCAAAACAATATTAGTGAAGTCACATGTGGGGAGTGAGTACCAAACTTACTCTTTGTATTAAAGGGCTTAGGACACTAACAGTGGTACTGCTTTTTTCTTAAATTAGCGTAAGGAAAGCTACAAACTACCCCTAAGAGAGACATTCTTTATACCCTTCCTCACTATCAATCAACAAGGTAAAGAACGGACATTAAAACAATTTCTCAGCAAAAAAAGTAAAGATATAGATAGTAAATCAAAAAAAAAAAAAAAAAATCAGTTGTACCTGGCACAACATTTCACCACCGAGCACTGCTAAATCAATCTACAAAAATCAGTGGCATAAAGCAAGGATATGATTAGTAAGATCATATGTTAAATTCAGGATCATGAGCAATTTCTTATATTAGAATAGTAATAGATGTGATTGTGAATTAAATTTTGGATTATACAGTTGATAAAAAAAAATTAACAATACTAACAGGGAGAATTCTTGCTAGAGAAGGTGCAGCAATCCCAACAAATCCATCACTTGGACCAACATTGGAGAAAACTATGCTGGTCACACGCTTGCCAAAAAGCCATTGCCACATGCCTGGTTCATGTTCAGGAGGAAAAACATGTTCCAATACAACGGACCCCGGCATATAGCACATGGAACCTGCAAATCATACAAAATCATTTAGTAATAAAGGAACCAATCCACAAAAGATAACCGCCAGCTATAAGTATAACATATCCAGTCATACTCGAGGTGTTAGTGACTCCTCAATAGAAACCCAAGTTTCTACCCACACGCCCAAGTAATGGCAATCAGTTAATATAACAATCTTCCCAACAACCAGATTGAAGTCCCCAATGCATATCTCCAATCACCAGTCAATTTGGCAAAATGAGAAATCAAGCTTTGTAAAGCACAAGAAGGAACCAAATGGGTACCCACTAAGGGATTTTCATTCTGGGTCAACCATCAAAAAAATTTATGGAGAAAATTGCCAGTGAAATAACTCTATTACCAAAGTTGATCACTAATTTGATGAGCAAGACAGTTTTCCAGGTAATGAATTCAGCCTTCTCTCAATAATAAAGAAGTAACATGTAACAGCAAAAAGGATGAAACAAACAAACCAAGAAGCATCTCCAATTACGTAACCCATGGAATAGATGAACTAACTTTCCTATGGGAGTGCCTGGAGCAATTTTTGACACAAATCAACTGATATTCTTTTCACTTGAAATAGCCAACTGGCCCAATACTATTAAAACACCCATAAGAGCTCATCTATAAATTAGTTAACAAGCAACTTACCGGGCTTGGCAATTTCCTTTTCTTGAGGCTTCAACATAATCTGGTAATAAGAGAGTCAACACCGAAAGGGGGGAAATTTTAAAAACAACGACAGTGAGCAGAAAATTACGTTTACAAATTAAATGGAGGCAAATGCTATCAGTTCCTGGACTATTTGTGCTTCACCACCCAAAATCTGAAAAGGTGTTACAGCTTCTTGTGGATTCTACAGTATGTTATCCCCATTAGTAGTATAGAAAGAATAATAATACTATTGCAATGATAAAAATTATATGGAAGGATCAACATACCCTAGTAGGGCGTGCCAGGTTCAACAATTTGGACTTGGCATGTGGACTTTTAATTCTAAAAATTGAAAATCTAATAGTCGCTAATTATTAAATTCAAAAGCTCCTGCTTGGTAGTAACAACTATGTTCAAAGTTGAATTTGGCATTACAACAAAAATATCTGATAATTTTGGAATATAAATAAAGCTGGTAGTGATTGGTGATGGTGCCAACAACAAAATGGTGGTAGGTCACAATGGCAATGGTACTGGTGGTGGATGATGGTCACAAAGTTCACATTATTGGTTGTTTTACTAATAGATATGGTGGTGGTGGTGGTGTGTTGGTGAGTGAGAATGAGCAACGACAATGGGAAGTGGTGATGGGCGATGGCAATGTAAAAAGTCATGATGAAGATGGTTGGAAGATTGAAAAGACAATGGTGGTGGTAGTGACAAATATGGCAGCTCTGGTGACGACAAAGAAATGGCAGAGGTATGCAATCGTCATAGTGATGATTTGGATACAAAGACCCCAACACAAATAACATGTATACTGTTGTTATTCAGCAAAACCTCCAATGATTTACAACAATGATCCCCAAAATTTTGTTATCAAAATGTGCATATGTATTCTTTCCAATTTGCATTTTCAGTTTGCCTCTTGAGGAAAGCATGAGAAATTTTTTTTGCTCTATATAATAATCAGTCAAATTTAAGTTGCACCTTAAATCGTAAAAAATCCATCAAACTTTTCTACCTTGATCCATGTGTTCTACCTATGTCATAATGGAACGCCAATGGGAAAAAAAAGAAAAGAGAGATGAGGGCAAGAAGAGAAATCAACCCATCTTTATAAAGTTCTCCCTCATCTTACTAAAAGCTAACATGCCAATTCTAGCCGAGCTTCACATTAAATTTCCATTATGGCAATCAATATCTCATTGAGAATTTTGAATGAAGTACACATTATGACATAGCTGCATTCTCTGATTACAATAGTTCCGGGAAATGTATTCTCTATCTGATACAAAACAATCATCCCACACTAGTCAGCCCATATTATTCGTTGTGATCTTACCATTAATGTCAAGAATTTCACCACTTCTCAACACATCGACGCCAATTTCACCACAAATGGCAAACGTATGTGAAATGTCACCGTGAAACACTCCACGCATAATTGACATAACCAATCCAAGCTACCAAACTCATAACATCGCGGAACAGATGCAAATTCAGTCAAGTATACTTTTCATTCCAACAGTCCCAACCAAGGAGCAACAGTTTCTCAGCAATCTAGAACACACACACACGCTGACACGCATATCGATGATCCATACACATACAAAGTTATAATTGACAGGAAAGGAACGATTAAAAACCTGACCAAAACACTAAATATGAAAATGAAAATTGAGAGAGAGTACCTGATAAACAAAAGGTTGGAAAGGAATTGAAAAGAACGGAGCAGCCATGGAGAGAGAGAGAGAGAGGCGTGGTTTGGGACGGAGATCGCAGAGCACTGCCATTCAAGAGACCATTGAGCATGTCATTTTCAGTCGCAAAAGCACTGCTACATGTCACCGTTATATACGTGGCAATGTGTTATTGACTGTGGTGACTCCCATGACGTGGCTAGTAACTGGAATAAGATTCAATAAATCTACTTGTACTTGGTATGATTTGCTGTCATCATAATGATCGAATTGGTCGTAAGTCCAACGGATATTGAGATTCACAAATAATTTAATAAATAATTATGAATAATTAACTATTATTATTTGATAATTTTTTTTAATACATATTTTAATTTTTTTAATTTATCATCTATTAATTATAAGTGAGAAACTCACTCATATTTGGCATTGTAAAATTAATTTATCATAATGTCATGCAAGGCCAATGGAGGCTACAGCCACGGTGGGCACATGCCCCTCCTCAAAAAATAAAAAAAATTTATTAGTTAAATATATATATTATATATTTGTATAACATATTATTTGTGCCCCATCCAAAATTTAAAATAAAAATATTAGGCCCACATTATTTATTCAAAAAAATTAAAAAATTAAGTTCATTTAGAATAAACAAATTTGAGCCCACCACTATGTACTAAAACTTATTAAAAAAATAAAATTTTGACCGATCACAATCTACCCAAACCAATTAAAAAAATAAAACTTTTGGCTCACCATTAAAAAATAAAGTTTTTGGCCCATTTGAAGGAATAATTCAAATAATAACAGAGATAAGTTATAATTTTTTTGAGGTCAGACCATCGTAAATATCTTAGTTCTATCATGAATGACATGTCTTTGACCAAATCGAGTGAGAGAATTAATCGAAGTTTTGTCTGAATATTCCTGACTATTAAACTGAAAAAAAAATTTAAGAGAAATAAATGAATATGATAGACAATATTATTTTATTATAAAATATTTATTTCTATGACTTGAACCCATGAAACACTTAATGGAAAGAGTATGTTTAGCCATCACTTCAATATACAGTAATGACATTATTGTCGGAAGGAAACAAACAAACAAACAAAAAAAAAATCTCAGTGTACATTTTTGGTCCCGACTGTCTGTATAATGTCATCGTCGTGGGGTAATTTTTAGTATCCAACGACAATAAGGGAAAAATCATTTATCTAATCCACATCTTGCTACAAGCTGTCCCTTTCTTTCAGTGCCCCTTCTTTCGGGCAATCTCGTGCTATGTTCTTATTGCCTCTTCGTAAAATAATAATGATAGTGTTATATCCCAACATTTATGCCATTTTTTTAGATGTAAATTTTGAGTAATTTTACATAGATTTAAAATGCTAGTTTTAACCATCGAGTAAGGTGGTCTAACGGAGTACCGACCATATTCCTCATCTTAAGGTTGAGAGTTCGAGTTTTGGAGTCTCCATTAAGGCTTGACGGTTGACAACTATGCTAGACTAGCTAGATCTGATCCCGAGAGATGTTTCAGACGTGATCAAGAATTTAATGATCCCACCGGTGAAAATTTATCGGGATGGTCACTGGGTGTTATTCTTTACCCCCACCCCTTATTTTTTCTCAACAAAAAAATAAAAATAATGTAGGTTTGATTAATTATTATCATTGATTTAATTGTGGATTCAAGTATTTATTAGAATTTACTATCTATTTAATAATTATAATTAATTAAATCATTATTTTAAATTCAAATAATATTTTCCGTAAACTTTTCCTTTTTTTGTGTCGTTTCTGGCGAACCAAACATTTGGGAATGGTGAGTAGGATCTTGTAATCTAAATGCCAGGAGTTTTTGTCTCTTCCTGTGAAGTCTTTTGTCCACTTTTCATCCAATAATTCTATGTTCTGTACATAAAATTCTGCATGGTGAATACTTTGCCTTCGGTAATTTTTCATGCACCAAAATTTACATTAATTCAACTAAAATCATTAACGAAACTCATTGATCGAACAACTACCAATAATTTGGTATACATTTTTAATACACATAACATTGCTCCTTTCCCTATGATGCCCACAAGTTTATTGCTGCTAGTTCCTGATTATTTTTTTCAATTTCTCTCAGTGTTTAAATATCTTCTCTTTTTTTTTCCTTCAATTTCTATCGATAATACACAATAAATAATTTAACATTAAAAAAAAAAACGGACCCAAACAAAATCAACCAAAATATACTAAATATTATTGAGACACGTACTTATTACAATTTACACAAGCCTCTCATTTTCTAGATAACCTATGAATCCCAATGGAATTCAACAAATTTGTTCACCCATTCTAATCCATAGGTCCCTTCACTTGAAAAGTCGAGGTATTCATTCACATCGAAGTGAACCTCCATGTCTCCGGTTCTTTCCATGCTATCAACTACTTTTTCTTTAGTGATGTCTTCAATGTTGTGCGGCAAAGATTCATCAATGTTGTGCGGCAAAGATTCTTGTGTGGACGACGATGCTTTTATTTTTTCATTTTGATTTATTTTTCTGCTCAAATGAGAATTCCAATAGTTCTTAATCTCGTTATCAGTTCGTCCCGGAAGTCTCCCAGCAATCAAAGACCACCTATCAAAGAACAAAAAAAAAAAAAAAATCAAATCAATTTAGGAACTATTGTTGGATTAATGTGCCTAAAAATAACTTATTAGCACTATCAGAATTATATTATNATCAAATCAATTTAGGAACAATTGTTGGATTAATGTGCCTAAAAATAACTTATTAGCACTATCAGAATTATATTATCAAATCTTAGAACATGGTTCTCATAGATCCGGATCCTTTGTTATTATTTTTTTTAATAACAGATGTACAATTCTTATAAATAAACACATATTTCTAGGACATTATTTTGGGCCCAAGTCTCTAGGGTAAGGTCACGGTCATAGTCTATATTTTTTTGAACAAAGGAAATGGGGCAGATAGTGTTAGCCGTGGCCACGAGGGTCTCTTTCCGTGAAATGTTTGGTTAATGATAACCACACCACCACCACCAAAAAACTAGTGAGCAAGACATGGGGTGCCGTAGATTGATTCCTGCTTGCTAACCCAATCCCTATATTGCAAGTCATACAAAATGTACACAAGCTCAAGGTCAAGTTAATGTAGCTATGGGTTACCTATAGTATAATGGTGTGTTTAATTTATTCACTAACCTGTTGCCAAGTAGCTTATGAAGCCGAAGTATGAGGTCCTCTTCTTCGTGAGAGATGTTACCTCTCTTGATATTGGGTCTAAGATAGTTCAACCATCTCAACCTACAACTCTTCCCGCATCGATTCAAACCTTCAAGAACAATCAAATCTATCAATCTTCAAAGCTAAAAATCAATAAAAACGCAGGTGAAGGATTGGGTAAGAACTCAAAAAAAAGAACTAAAAGACCTTAACCTGATTTGTTTGCTACTGTTCTCCATTTCTTTGCGCCATGGATTTCAATGTACTCAGCCAGTTTTCTATCTTCCTCAGCTGTCCATGCTCCTCTGTTATACATGTTTTTAGCTGATTTTTCGTTCTTTGGAGCCATTAGAGAGAGAGAGAGAGAGAGAGAGAGAGAGAGATGGGCTTTCCGCAAGAATGGGCGAGAGCCCTCTTTTTGACGGGAGACTGTGTGTGAGAGCGAGAGATAAGAGAGAGAAAGAGGGTGAAAGCTACCGGAGAGAGAGAGAGGTGTGTATGGTTTGTCCGTTTGTGCGTGTACACGAGAGAGAGAGTTAAAATACCTGTGTTAGCTGCCGGAGAGAGAGAGAGAGAGAGAGAGAGAGGACGTGTGAGGGCGCAAGTGAGAGGTGAATTATTAAGAGAGAGAAAAGAGAGGAATAAGATTTGGTGATGAGGCAGTGGGTTTTGTGAGAGTGAGGGAGAAAGAAAGAACGCACGAGTTTAAGACCATATATCACATAGCCGGGGGTTGGGG
>CAUOFW020009168.1:718631-740634 GCA_963454935.2 Ilex paraguariensis | reverse complement strand
GGGGGTGGGGGTGGGCGGTTTGGCGAAACTGTGGTGGTGGGTTGCCAGGTTGGTAGAATAACAACGTCAAGGGAAAATTTCAACAGCACCCTTTTTAATTTATCATATCTTTAAAGACATGTTCTTTAATTTTTGAATCTTCAATGATACCCCTTATCAGATTAAAAATATTAAGTAAAAAACAATTTTAGTAAATTATCCGTAATATATTTGAGGACAAACTTCATCAACACCTCTTTTAGATAAATATATTTTTAATGAGACCCCCTCTAATTAAATATATTTTCAATAAGACCTTCTCTGTTTTTTAATTTTTTTACGTAATTAAATTTGAACCGATTAAAATTCAATTCAACCTAATTAAAATTTATTTTTTTATATATTAAAATTNTTTTTTTTACGTAATTAAATTTGAACCGATTAAAATTCAATTCAACCTAATTAAAATTTATTTTTTTATATATTAAAATTTGTGCCAATTAAAAGTTATATTTTTTTTACGTATTAGAAATTGACTTAATTGACTTAAATTTTAATAAATCTAATTTTAATTGACATGAATTTTAATAAGNTTTTATATATTAAAATTTGTGCCAATTAAAAGTTATATTTTTTTTACGTATTAGAATTTGGACTAATTAAAATTTTGTTTGAAACAATTAAAAATTATTTTTAATCGACTCAAATAAAATTTTAATTAATTTGTANAAAAGTTATATTTTTTTTACGTATTAGAATTTGGACTAATTAAAATTTTGTTTGAAACAATTAAAAATTATTTTTAATCGACTCAAATAAAATTTTAATTAATTTGTATTAAATTTTAATAAATCTAATTTTAATTGACATGAATTTTAATAAGTAAAAAAATATAATTTTAATCGACTCGAAAGAAAATTTTAATCGTCTCTAACAATTCGAGTAGAGTTCAAATCAACTCAAATTTTAATATGTAAAAAAAAAAAAATTAATAGGCTCAATTTTTTTTTAAATTTACAAATTAGTAAATAAAAAATTAATATTTACTAACAAATTATTTACTAAAATTATTATTTATGATTTTTTTTTAAAATTTTAACAACTCGAATTTTAATAAAATTTTATGTAAAAAAATTAGTTGAGGTTATGTAGGGGCATTTTTAGTATTTTAGATGAATTTTTTTTGTTAGAAATAGTAATTTAATGGTAAGGGGTGTTAGTGATATTTAAATTAAATTAGAAAGAGTGTTGTTGAAGATTCAGAAATTAAAAGAGATGTCTTTGAAAATATAATAAACTAGAGGAGTGTCAGTAAAATTTTTCCCAAACATCTAACTACCCTTCCCAGGAGTGAGAAGAAAAACAATAGCCCCAACTACCACTCATATCACAGTTGTGTGTGAGAGAGAGAGAGAGAGTTAGTAGTAAAGCCGCAAGGAAAAATCTATCTACTACTGGAGGCTATTATAGCCCATGTCAGCTAAATCTATCCACTGATACAGAGCACATGCTTTGTCACAAACAGCTGGGAGTTGACTATAATCGAGAATTTTCGATATCTACTTCATTTACTATATAAAAAATAATATAGAGTTCAAATAGAATCTAAAAATAATATTTTTTGTTGAGCCGTCTGGTTCACTAGTTTTTATGAAAATCGATGGGTTTTCATGGTCTATTATCAGTTCATCTACGTAATTGTTAATTTAATAATATCAATTTAAGGTCTAATTTACCGGTTAGATTGTTCGATCCGATTTTGATAATATTAACAGATAAAACTAATGTCATGAAAAAATGACACGAACTAGTGATAGTGGGTTTCAGTTAAATGATCATTATTTTTAAATAAATTTTTAAAAATTATTTTTGCAAAATAAAATTTATGGTATAAAAAAATTTAATATTGTACAACAAATTATTATTTTTAATGATAAAATTACACTTTTAAAAATATAAAGTTATAATTGGTCGACGAAAATTCATTATCGATTATGAGTCGTTAACCGATTATAATCATTATAGGTACACATGAAAATTATTATTGTAGGTATTTTTATTATAATTGTGAATATTTTTATCATTATTATAGTACCAAAAAAAATATTTAACTCCAATGAGCATATAACGCATAATCGAAATGAAAGGTAAAGACCAAAGAGGACAAATTCATATGAGCGACCTCAAATGATTGAGACATAAAATTTGATTTGGTTTTAATACTAAAAAAAATAGTAAAAATAACTGTTTGTCAAAAACACCAACAAAAGTGATAATATTTTTTATACCTTTAAAAAGTAAAAATAAATACCATAATAATAATAATAATAATAATAATAATAATACACACAAAAATAATAAAAATATCCACAAAATAATAAATTTTGAATGAAAGACTTTAATAATCATAAAAATAATTTGTCCAAATCATCGGCTGTAATTTAACATTGGGCTGCCTCCCAACTTGTAGAGTAGTTTCAGTTTGATTTGAAAACAACAATATTTATTTAAAGATTAGGTATATAAACCATAAACTTAATCAAACTTTTTTTTCTGCCTCGTTGAAAAAGTGCGCTGAGAGAGACCTCGTGGGTACACTTTTCTAATCTTGTTTGGTTGGTATTAGGCTCTTTTCACGCCATCGACTAAATCTCGATATCATGTCATTATCGTTAGATACTGTTATTATCTAATAAAAATATAAAACGTGAATAAGAAAATTTTAATAATGACACCACCTAATAATCATCCAATATTTACTCCTAAACCTTTAAGTTAGTATTAGTACATTAAACAATCCAAGTCCCTACCATACTTTCTTCGTTCACTTCCCTCCCTCCATAATATATTGGACCTGTTTGAAAATGACTAAAAACCTTAGCTTTTGAAAGATTCAGAGGAAAAGAAAAATGATATGTTTGAACGTAGAGACGATTTTTCCATCAAGTTTGTAGACAAAAATAACTTTTATCAGCATTAAGAAAAAAATATAAAAATTAAACTTATCTAATGGCTTCCAAGAACAAGTCAATTTTTTTTCGAAAACACTCAAAATGGTTCAAAGAGTTTTTTTAACACTAATTTTTTTATTTTGCTTTTTGTTTCACCCCAAAGAAACCCACTACATATAGGTCTCATTTAGTAATTTAAACTTGGATAAAATACATTAAAAGTAATCTCACCCCATGCTAAAAGGGCAACAAGGGAAGGTGGGTGGAGCGGAAGTAACATGATGGGGGATGATGAACGCCCTACCCAAAGTTTACAAAGAGAAAACATCAATAGATTCCACGCTTCTTTCCAAAATTATGACCAAGTCCTATCAAATTTATATTAAATACAATTCATACTTTTCAATTAGGATCGGGTTTGATTCGAATTCTGATTGGTTCAAATCCAAATTCCATTTCAAAAATTCAATCCGATAGATTTTATTTTCGCGATTCATATCTAAATCTATTAATAATCTAAAATGCAATCCGATCTGAATAAATTGATTAACTAACAAGTTATACCTAATTTCAACTAAATTTTTTTAAGTAATCACTTATTTTTTTTTCATGTTTATATAAAAAATATAAATAATTCAATCATATCAGATTTAGGTAAATCCAATTCAAATTCGTAAAATATATGATATCAAATTCGTATTATCGATAACAATATATTAATCTATATCTAGCTAATCTGNTCAGATTTAGGTAAATCCAATTCAAATTCGTAAAATATAAGATATCAAATTCGTATTATCGATAACAATATATTAATCTATATCTAGCTAATCTGATTTAAATTCAGATTAAAATCTGATCTATTAACGGCCCTACTTTTCATAACTAGTTCTAAAGAAGTACCAAATTTTGTAGCATTGTTTGAAAATAAAATATATAATATAAAATAAAAAAAATTCAATAAATTCATTCAACGGTTTTAAATAAACTTATCCAATGACTACTACCATCCCTCTCAAAACTATTCACATTACACTATATCTTCAAGTACGGATTACCCTTAATATAATACAAATTAGAACTACTTTAAAACTAATTATGAAAAATATAACTTAGTTGTTCTAATACAAATTTACAAAGACTTGAGCTTTCTTTAAAAAAAAAAAAAGAAAAAGGTAAGACTTATTGGTGTGTGTGTTTGTTTTTTTTTTTTTTTTTCTTTTTCAAATTTAAACAGTACTATTTTTTTTCTAACCACATCCCAAATTAGATCAATGAGTCCCGTAGATATAAATTAATATGACTAGCGCTGGTCAAATTTGGGATGAAAAATCTAAAAACATGATTTGGAAAGAATAGCAATAAAAAGCCAACCTACCCCTAGCTTACTTTGAGTCCAGTGCGTTTAGCAGTAGGGCACTCAGCTAATAGAATAAAAAACAGGGAGAGAGAGCAGCACATAGGCATACGGCCGCCACGAGAATTTTATGCTTGTTCAGTACAATGAAAAAATAAAATAATGAAAAATAGAAAAGAAAGAAAGTTAAGAAGAATAAACAAAAATTATTTTTAATAAGAAAAGAAAAAAATAGNATCGAGAATTTTCGATATCTACTTCATTTACTATATAAAAAATAATATAGAGTTCAAATAGAATCTAAAAATAATATTTTTTGTTGAGCCGTCTGGTTCACTAGTTTTTATGAAAATCGATGGGTTTTCATGGTCTATTATCAGTTCATCTACGTAATTGTTAATTTAATAATATCAATTTAAGGTCTAATTTACCGGTTAGATTGTTCGATCCGATTTTGATAATATTAACAGATAAAACTAATGTCATGAAAAAATGACACGAACTAGTGATAGTGGGTTTCAGTTAAATGATCATTATTTTTAAATAAATTTTTAAAAATTATTTTTGCAAAATAAAATTTATGGTATAAAAAAATTTAATATTGTACAACAAATTATTATTTTTAATGATAAAATTACACTTTTAAAAATATAAAGTTATAATTGGTCGACGAAAATTCATTATCGATTATGAGTCGTTAACCGATTATAATCATTATAGGTACACATGAAAATTATTATTGTAGGTATTTTTATTATAATTGTGAATATTTTTATCATTATTNCGTTAACCGATTATAATCATTATAGGTACACATGAAAATTATTATTGTAGGTATTTTTATTATAATTGTGAATATTTTTATCATTATTATAGTACCAAAAAAAATATTTAACTCCAATGAGCATATAACGCATAATCGAAATGAAAGGTAAAGACCAAAGAGGACAAATTCATATGAGCGACCTCAAATGATTGAGACATAAAATTTGATTTGGTTTTAATACTAAAAAAAATAGTAAAAATAACTGTTTGTCAAAAACACCAACAAAAGTGATAATATTTTTTATACCTTTAAAAAGTAAAAATAAATACCATAATAATAATAATAATAATTATACACACAAAAATAATAAAAATATCCGCAAAATAATAAATTTTGAATGAAAGACTTTAATAATCATAAAAATAATTTGTCCAAATCATCGGCTGTAATTTAACATTGGGCTGCCTCCCAACTTGTAGAGTAGTTTCAGTTTGATTTGAAAACAACAATATTTATTTAAAGATTAGGTATATAAACCATAAACTTAATCAAACTTTTTTTTCTGCCTCGTTGAAAAAGTGTGCTGAGAGAGACCTCGTGGGTACACTTTTCTAATCTTGTTTGGTTGGTATTAGGCTTTTTTCACGCCATCGACTAAATCTCGATATCATGTCATTATCGTTAGATACTGTTATTATCTAATAAAAATATAAAACGTGAATAAGAAAATTTTAATAATGACACCACCTAATAATCATCCAATATTTACTCCTAAACCTTTAAGTTAGTATTAGTACATTAAACAATCCAAGTCCCTACCATACTTTCTTCGTTCACTTCCCTCCCTCCATAATATATTGGACCTGTTTGAAAATGACTAAAAACCTTAGCTTTTGAAAGATTCAGAGGAAAAGAAAAATGATATGTTTGAACGTAGAGACGATTTTTCCATCAATTTTGTAGACAAAAATAACTTTTATCAGCATTAAGAAAAAATATAAAAATTAAACTTATCTAATGGCTTCCAAGAACAAGTCAATTTTTTTTCGAAAACACTCAAAATGGTTCAAAGAGTTTTTTTAACTCTAATTTTTTTATTTTGCTTTTTGTTTCACCCCAAAGAAACCCACTACATATAGGTCTCATTTAGTAATTTAAACTTGGATAAAATACATTAAAAGTAATCTCACCCCATGCTAAAAGGGCAACAAGGGAAGGTGGGTGGAGCGGAAGTAACATGATGGGGGATGATGAACGCCCTACCCAAAGTTTACAAAGAGAAAACATCAATAGATTCCACGCTTCTTTCCAAAATTATGACCAAGTCCTATCAAATTTATATTAAATACAATTCATACTTTTCAATTAGGATCGGGTTTGATTCGAATTCTGATTGGTTCAAATCCAAATTCCATTTCAAAAATTCAATCCGATAGATTTTATTTTCGCGATTCATATCTAAATCTATTAATAATCTAAAATGCAATCCGATCTGAATAAATTGATTAACTAACAAGTTATACCTAAATTTCAACTAAATTTTTTTAAGTAATCACTTTTTTTTTTCATGTTTATATAAAAAATATAAATAATTCAATCAGATCAGATTTAGGTAAATCCAATTCAAATTCGTAAAATATAAGATATCAAATTCGTATTATCGATAACAATATATTAATCTATATCTAGCTAATCTGATTTAAATTCAGATTAAAATCTGATCTATTAACGGCCCTACTTTTCATAACTAGTTCTAAAGAAGTACCAAATTTTGTAGCATTGTTTGAAAATAAAATATATAATAAAAAATAAAAAAAATTCAATAAATTCATTCAACGGTTTTAAATAAACTTATCCAATGACTACTACCATCCCTCTCAAAACTATTCACATTACACTATATCTTCAAGTACGGATTACCCTTAATATAATACAAATTAGAACTACTTTAAAACTAATTATGAAAAATATAACTTAGTTGTTCTAATACAAATTTACAAAGACTTGAGCTTTCTTTAAAAAAAAAAAAAGAAAAAGGTAAGACTTATTGGTGTGTGTGTATGTTTTTTTTTTTTTTTTTCTTTTTCAAATTTAAACAGTACTATTTTTTTTCTAACCACATCCCAAATTAGATCAATGAGTCCCGTAGATATAAATTAATATGACTAGCGCTGGTCAAATTTGGGATGAAAAATCTAAAAACATGATTTGGAAAGAATAGCAATAAAAAGCCAACCTACCCCTAGCTTACTTTGAGTCCAGTGCGTTTAGCAGTAGGGCACTCAGCTAATAGAATAAAAAACAGGGAGAGAGAGCAGCACATAGGCATACGGCCGCCACGAGAATTTTATGCTTGTTCAGTACAATGAAAAAATAAAATAATGAAAAATAGAAAAGAAAGAAAGTTAAGAAGAATAAACAAAAATTATTTTTAATAAGAAAAGAAAAAAATAGAAAGAATAAAAAAATAGACAAATAAACTCTCTTTTTAGCCCACAAAAATCAATCCCTTTAAAAATTAGAAAAAAAAATGAATGAGAAATTACTTGAACAATGTTATTGAAACTTAATTTACTGACATAATTTGTTAACATAATCCACTATGACATTTGAATTGACTATATGTTCATCATACATTAAAATTTGGTATTAATCCAATAATTTATATGAAGTCACATTTTATATCAACAAATTAAATCAAAATTTTAAATTGAAATAACATTATTCAAGTCAATTATGTATATTGAAATATATGTTACTTATTTATATATTCTTTAATATATACATATTAGTTTTTTCTCGTGTCTGAAGGCACGAAATAATAAAAAAATAATCAATAATAAATATATTTATATTTACACTCAAAATCAAATTACACAGATAAAGGAGATAAAAAAAAATTTAAACATCAGTTATAGTTAGGACGAGCAGTGGTAGTTATGGTGGGTGACTATGGTGGTGGTGAGAGACGGTGATGGGATGGTGGGCAACAGTGGTGGCGGCAGTGACGATGACACTGTTGTAGAAAAGATGGTGGTTCGGGTGCGACGATTGAGGGGGTTGGTGGGGGTAAAGTTGTGACAATAGTGATGATGGTAATGATTGGGCTATATAGGAGCGGTGGTAGTGGTGATTGTGGGACAACAGGTGTTGTAATGGCAGGGTGACAGTGCTGTTGTTATTGAAACTAAAGTGGGAGTGTGGCAGTGGTGGTGAGATAATTTCAAATATTATTTTTTTTAAAAAAAAATACTTATGAAAAATTATAAATTCTCAAATATTTTTAATAAATTACCTCAAACACACCCTTATAANGTGGTGGTGAGATAATTTCAAATATTATTTTTTTTAAAAAAAAATACTTATGAAAAATTATAAATTCTCAAATATTTTTAATAAATTACCTCAAACACACCCTTATAAATACATTTTCCCTATTAAATTTGAAATATTAATATTAACCATCGGGTACACTTTAAAATAAAATTAAAAAAAATCTCAATCGTAAAAAAAATAAAATTATTTTATTTATCTTTTAAAATTTAAATTATATTGTACTTTAGGTTTAAGAAGACTAGCCCCTTTTTATAGACTTATTTGAGTTTAAATACACTCAAAAAACTTATTTAAAAATAAGTCAATTTTGATCTCTATAATCCAAAATACCCTCAATAGTTATATTTAGTCAAAATTTGTTTAAAAAAACTAACAACTCTTAAATTAAAAATTGTATTAGTACTACCAACCCATATCTTGAAAATTGTGCTAACATTAAAAGTATGTTTATATATATATATATATATATATATATATATATAGTAACATTCAATAAAAATTTAATCATTGTAATAAAATAACACCTCCACAATTGAACAAATACTTCACATATAGTGTCACTCTATTGCAATGATTAAATTTTTTATTGAACATGTTACTGTTTGATAAAAAAATAATTTTAATGCACAATTTTCAAGTTAGAAATTGTTATATTTAAAAACATTAAAACTAACAATGATAAACAATATTTAAAATAAAATTAATTACGAAATACAATTCAAAAAAAATTTAAAATACTTTAAAGTTTGTAGTTATTAATAACTATTTGATGAAAAAAAAACACTTAATAGAGTACAAATTTGAAAGTAATACTTCAAGTCAAATAAATTCTACAAAAGATAATCACAACCAATTATCTCTTATACTTCATTATATAGATTAGACTTCATACTTATCTAAAAATAAAATATTTATTTATATTTTTTTCAAAAAAATAAAAATACTTTTCCCACCTTACCAAACATATAAAAAATTAATCCTCCTCACTTTTCATGTCTGTTACCAAGAAAAATTTCTCCCTTGAATAGAAAGTATATCACTATATCCTCCCTTGAAAAATAGAAAGTACATTATTCTTACTTTTCAACTTCCATCTACCTTACTAAAGGGACCTTTAATCCAAAAAAAAGGAAGTTCTTTTGTTAGATGAGCATAAATAGTCACTTAAAACCCTTGAGATCTTCTCATGGTAAGTGGATCAAATTAAATCTTCCACTATTAAATTCATTGGGACTCGCGGAATGTCAATAGAATCCACAAGAATGTATCAATGAGACCCAATGATTTAATCCCCGATACCTGGTTTTGAGCATAATTAACTAAATCTGAAATTTAAGAGGATCTCGACCCGGATCGAGATTTCTTTACCATGACACCTGCATTTCAATCCCAGAGACAAGCAAGCAGCATAATGTACCTGATAACACTCTAATTCATTCAAAATACAGTACAAAAAATTTGACATTTCAGCTGTAATACAAACAAACTGAAGTAGTCTAAGTGAAAATGTGTGGCATTTTTGATCATACATGAAGCTGATGTGGAAGTGAAAGATCACAGTGTTTTAACTTGGTTTCTAGCTTATCTGTCAATTTGGTGGCACAATTTCGACAAACATGGTATAGGGATAACTTTTCCATGTACAAAACATTTCCCTAATACATAAAACCCGGTAAGTTTTCGAGTTGACTAACAGGTATAGACACCTTCATCCTACAAAATTTTATAGACTAATTTTGTATCAAACAATGAACACAGGAATATGGTATAGCCACACACAAACCATCATTCAAATAGAAAACCATAATTAGTAAGAAACAGGTAAGCATGCAAAAATGATTTAGAATAAATCCCATCCCAGCATCAGGTTAGCATAGAATATGGTTTAATTACACAATCATATAACCTGAAACCACAGAATGTAAAAATAAAAATGAACAAAAGGCATCCACACGATGAAGCATCAAAGATATTTATTCGGTTCAAGTTGCTCAAAACAGCATAGACAAGTATGAAGTCTACAAGATGCTATCTAACGAAAATGAGTTGTAGACGCATGAAAAAAACATACAGAAGCTGCACATAGATAAAAATGTTATAACGACACAGCTGACTAAAAAATTACATAAGTATTTCAAAAGAAATGGACCCCTTAAAAGCAATCCTCCATTGTAGTAACCAGGAAGAATGTTTAAATGTTATCTACAAGTATGAAGGGGACAAGAGAAAAGTATGAAACAAATTTTAACTTCAAGATTTGTTCGAAATAAATCATAAAAGATACACGACGATGCAAGCATACAACTTATTAGCTTAAAACTCACTATAATCTAAAGGGTGCACCAGACGTTAGCTTTAAAGTTTGAAGAAAAGAGAAGTGATAAACCATGGTATAGCAGTTGCTCCAATAACTTCTTCAATAAAGTAAAAAAGAATAGCAAACAATCCGCCTTCTCTAATTTCATTTCCAAAACCTAGTTTTGTTTTATGTATGAAGTAAATGCTACAAATATAACACAAGCCCCAACAGATTAGAAATGACAGTCACACCCGCCTACTATAATGACAATTGTTAGCATAAATTTAAGCATTCAAGGTGATTCCCACCAAGCATCTGTTCAGGTACAGCTTCAGGTGCAAAAGCTCAGAGTTTATCCATGTCATCAGATCTGCTTCATAGATTTCAGACCAAACAACCTTTGGTGGGTATAACATTTACTGTCCTCGAGCTTCTAAAATCAAATAAGTAATACACAGCATTATATGATTTAGAATTATAACGTAACAAGCATAGGATTTGTTGCCTGTTGGCCNATGAAAATTATTATTGTAGGTATTTTTATTATAATTGTGAATATTTTTATCATTATTGTAGTACCAAAATAAATATTTAACTCCAATGAGCATATAACGCATAATCGAAATGAAAGGTAAAGACCAAAGAGGACAAACNATACACAGCATTATATGATTTAGAATTATAACTTAACAAGCATAGGATTTGTTGCCTGTTGGCCAAGAAGCAGAACATCAAGGAATTGCATTAACCATTTCCCAATAAATAGAAGGACAGTCAACATCGTGTCTCATATACTTTCCCAAAAAAAACNCCAAGAAGCAGAACATCAAGGAATTGCATTAACCATTTCCCAATAAATAGAAGGACAAACATCGTGTCTCATATACTTTCCCAAAAAAAANTGGAGGCTATTATAGCCCATGTCAGCTAAATCTATCCACTGATACAGAGCACATGCTATGTCACAAACAGCTGGGAGTTGAGTATTATCGAGAATTTTCGATATCTACTTCATTTACTATATAAAAAATAATATAGAGTTCAAATAGAATCTAAAAATAATATTTTTTGTTGAGCCGTCTGGTTCACTAGTTTTTATGAAAATCGATGGGTTTTCATGGTCTATTATCAGTTCATCTACGTAATTGTTAATTTAATAATATCAATTTAAGGTCTAATTTACCGGTTAGATTGTTCGATCCGATTTTGATAATATAACAGATAAAACTAATGTCATGAAAAAATGACACGAACTAGTGATAGTGGGTTTCAGTTAAATGATCATTATTTTTAAATAAATTTTTAAAAATTATTTTTGCAAAATAAAATTTATGGTATAAAAAAATTTAATATTGTACAACAAATTATTATTTTTAATGATAAAATTACACTTTTAAAAATATAAAGTTATAATTGGTCGACGAAAATTCATTATCGATTATGAGTCCTTAACCGATTATAATCATTATAGGTACACATGAAAATTATTATTGTAGGTATTTTTATTATAATTGTGAATATTTTTATCATTATTGTAGTACCAAAATAAATATTTAACTCCAATGAGCATATAACGCATAATCGAAATGAAAGGTAAAGACCAAAGAGGACAAACTCATATGAGCGACCTCAAATGATTGAGACATAAAATTTGATTTGGTTTTAATACTAAAAAAAATAGTAAAAATAACTGTTTGTCAAAAACACCAACAAAAGTGATAATATTTTTTATACCTTTAAAAAGTAAAAATAAATACCATAATAATAATAATAATAATAATAATAATAATACACACAAAAATAATAAAAATATCCACAAAATAATAAATTTTGAATGAAAGACTTTAATAATCATAAAAATAATTTGTCCAAATCATCGGCTGTAATTTAACATTGGGCTGCCTCCCAACTTGTAGAGTAGTTTCAGTTTGATTTGAAAACAACAATATTTATTTAAAGATTAGGTATATAAACCATAAACTTAATCAAACTTTTTTTTCTGCCTCGTTGAAAAAGTGTGCTGAGAGAGACCTCGTGGGTACACTTTTCTAATCTTGTTTGGTTGGAATTAGGCTCTTTTCACGCCATCGACTAAATTTCGATATCATGTCATTATCGTTAGATACTGTTATTATCTAATAAAAATATAAAACGTGAATAAGAAAATTTTAATAATGACACCACCTAATAATCATCCAATATTTACTCCTAAACCTTTAAGTTAGTATTAGTACATTAAACAATCCAAGTCCCTACCATACTTTCTTCGTTCACTTCCCTCCCTCCATAATATATTGGACCTGTTTGAAAATGACTAAAAACCTTAGCTTTTGAAAGATTCAGAGGAAAAGAAAAATGATATGTTTGAACGTAGAGACGATTTTTCCATCAATTTTGTAGACAAAAATAACTTTTATCAGCATTAAGAAAAAATATAAAAATTAAACTTATCTAATGGCTTCCAAGAACAAGTCAATTTTTTTTCGAAAACACTCAAAATGGTTCAAAGAGTTTTTTTAACACTAATTTTTTTATTTTGCTTTTTGTTTCACCCCAAAGAAACCCACTACATATAGGTCTCATTTAGTAATTTAAACTTGGATAAAATACATTAAAAGTAATCTCACCCCATGCTAAAAGGGCAACAAGGGAAGGTGGGTGGAGCGGAAGTAACATGATGGGGGATGATGAACGCCCTACCCAAAGTTTACAAAGAGAAAACATCAATAGATTCCACGCTTCTTTCCAAAATTATGACCAAGTCCTATCAAATTTATATTAAATACAATTCATACTTTTCAATTAGGATCGGGTTTGATTCGAATTCTGATTGGTTCAAATCCAAATTCCATTTCAAAAATTCAATCCGATAGATTTTATTTTCGCGATTCATATCTAAATCTATTAATAATCTAAAATGCAATCCGATCTGAATAAATTGATTAACTAACAAGTTATACCTAATTTCAACTAAATTTTTTTAAGTAATCACTTATTTTTTTTTCATGTTTATATAAAAAATATAAATAATTCAATCATATCAGATTTAGGTAAATCCAATTCAAATTCGTAAAATATATGATATCAAATTCGTATTATCGATAACAATATATTAATCTATATCTAGCTAATCTGATTTAAATTCAGATTAAAATCTGATCTATTAACGGCCCTACTTTTCATAACTAGTTCTAAAGAAGTACCAAATTTTGTAGCATTGTTTGAAAATAAAATATATAATAAAAAATAAAAAAAATTCAATAAATTCATTCAACGGTTTTAAATAAACTTATCCAATGACTACTACCATCCCTCTCAAAACTATTCACATTACACTATATCTTCAAGTACGGATTACCCTTAATATAATACAAATTAGAACTACTTTAAAACTAATTATGAAAAATATAACTTAGTTGTTCTAATACAAATTTACAAAGACTTGAGCTTTCTTTAAAAAAAAAAAAAGAAAAAGGTAAGACTTATTGGTGTGTGTGTTTGTTTTTTTTTTTTTTTTTCTTTTTCAAATTTAAACAGTACTATTTTTTTTCTAACCACATCCCAAATTAGATCAATGAGTCCCGTAGATATAAATTAATATGACTAGCGCTGGTCAAATTTGGGATGAAAAATCTAAAAACATGATTTGGAAAGAATGGCAATAAAAAGCCAACCTACCCCTAGCTTACTTTGAGTCCAGTGCGTTTAGCAGTAGGGCACTCAGCTAATAGAATAAAAAACAGGGAGAGAGAGCAGCACATAGGCATACGGCCGCCACGAGAATTTTATGCTTGTTCAGTACAATGAAAAAATAAAATAATGAAAAATAGAAAAGAAAGAAAGTTAAGAAGAATAAACAAAAATTATTTTTAATAAGAAAAGAAAAAAATAGAAAGAATAAAAAAATAGACAAATAAACTCTCTTTTTAGCCCACAAAAATCAATCCCTTTAAAAATTAAAAAAAAAAATGAATGAGAAATTACTTGAACAATGTTATTGAAACTTAATTTACTGACATAATTTGTTAACATAATCCACTATGACATTTGAATTGACTATATGTTCATCATACATTAAAATTTGGTATTAATCCAATAATTTATATGAAGTCACATTTTATATCAACAAATTAAATCAAAATTTTAAATTGAAATAACATTATTCAAGTCAATTATGTATATTGAAATATATGTTACTTATTTATATATTCTTTAATATATACATATTAGTTTTTTCTCGTGTCTGAAGGCACGAAATAATAAAAAAATAATCAATAATAAATATATTTATATTTACACTCAAAATCAAATTACACAGATAAAGGAGATAAAAAAAAATTTAAACATCAGTTATAGTTAGGACGAGCAGTGGTAGTTATGGTGGGTGACTATGGTGGTGGTGAGAGACGGTGATGGGATGGTGGGCAACAGTGGTGGCGGCAGTGACGATGACACTGTTGTAGAAAAGATGGTGGTTCGGGTGCGACGATTGAGGGGGTTGGTGGGGGTAAAGTTGTGACAATAGTGATGATGGTAATGATTGGGCTATATAGGAGCGGTGGTAGTGGTGATTGTGGGACAACAGGTGTTGTAATGGCAGGGTGACAGTGCTGTTGTTATTGAAACTAAAGTGGGAGTGTGGCAGTGGTGGTGAGATAATTTCAAATATTATTTTTTTTAAAAAAAAATACTTATGAAAAATTATAAATTCTCAAATATTTTTAATAAATTACCTCAAACACACCCTTATAAATACATTTTCCCTATTAAATTTGAAATATTAATATTAACCATCGGGTACACTTTAAAATAAAATTAAAAAAAATCTCAATCGTAAAAAAAATAAAATTATTTTATTTATCTTTTAAAATTTAAATTATATTGTACTTTAGGTTTAAGAAGACTAGCCCCTTTTTATAGACTTATTTGAGTTTAAATACACTCAAAAAACTTATTTAAAAATAAGTCAATTTTGATCTCTATAATCCAAAATACCCTCAATAGTTATATTTAGTCAAAATTTGTTTAAAAAAACTAACAACTCTTAAATTAAAAATTGTATTAGTACTACCAACCCATATCTTGAAAATTGTGCTAACATTAAAAGTATGTTTATATATATATATATATATATATATATATATATAGTAACATTCAATAAAAATTTAATCATTGTAATAAAATAACACCTCCACAATTGAACAAATACTTCACATATAATGTCACTCTATTGTAATGATTAAATTTTTTATTGAACATGTTACTGTTTGATAAAAAAATAATTTTAATGCACAATTTTCAAGTTAGAAATTGTTATATTTAAAAACATTAAAACTAACAATGATAAACAATATTTAAAATAAAATTAATTACGAAATACAATTCAAAAAAAATTTAAAATACTTTAAAGTTTGTAGTTATTAATAACTATTTGATGAAAAAAAAACACTTAATAGAGTACAAATTTGAAAGTAATACTTCAAGTCAAATAAATTCTACAAAAGATAATCACAACCAATTATCTCTTATACTTCATTATATAGATTAGACTTCATACTTATCTAAAAATAAAATATTTATTTATATTTTTTTCAAAAAAATAAAAATACTTTTCCCACCTTACCAAACATATAAAAAATTAATCCTCCTCACTTTTCATGTCTGTTACCAAGAAAAATTTCTCCCTTGAATAGAAAGTATATCACTATATCCTCCCTTGAAAAATAGAAAGTACATTATTCTTACTTTTCAACTTCCATCTACCTTACTAAAGGGACCATTAATCCATAAAAAGTAAGTTCTTTTGTTAGATGAGCATAAATAGTCACTTAAAACCCTTGAGATCTTCTCATGGTAAGTGGATCAAATTAAATCTTCCACTATTAAATTCATTGGGACTCGCGGAATGTCAATAGAATCCACAAGAATGTATCAATGAGACCCAATGATTTAATCCCCGATACCTGGTTTTGAGCATAATTAACTAAATCTGAAATTTAAGAGGATCTCGACCCGGATCGAGATTTCTTTACCATGACACCTGCATTTCAATCCCAGAGACAAGCAAGCAGCATAATGTACCTGATAACACTCTAATTCATTCAAAATACAGTACAAAAAATTTGACATTTCAGCTGTAATACAAACAAACTGAAGTAGTCTAAGTGAAAATGTGTGGCATTTTTGATCATACATGAAGCTGATGTGGAAGTGAAAGATCACAGTGTTTTAACTTGGTTTCTAGCTTATCTGTCAATTTGGTGGCACAATTTCGACAAACATGGTATAGGGATAACTTTTCCATGTACAAAACATTTCCCTAATACATAAAACCCAGTAAGTTTTCGAGTTGACTAACAGGTATAGACACCTTCATCCTACAAAATTTTATAGACTAATTTTGTATCAAACAATGAACACAGGAATATGGTATAGCCACACACAAACCATCATTCAAATAGAAAACCATAATTAGTAAGAAACAGGTAAGCATGCAAAAATGATTTAGAATAAATCCCATCCCAGCATCAGGTTAGCATAGAATATGGTTTAATTACACAATCATATAACCTGAAACCACAGAATGTAAAAATAAAAATGAACAAAAGGCATCCACACGATGAAGCATCAAAGATATTTATTTGGTTCAAGTTGCTCAAAACAGCATAGACAAGTATGAAGTCTACAAGATGCTATCTAACGAAAATGAGTTGTAGACGCATGAAAAAGACATACAGAAGCTGCACATAGATAAAAATGTTATAACGACACAGCTGACTAAAAAATTACATAAGTATTTCAAAAGAAATGGACCCCTTAAAAGCAATCCTCCATTGTAGTAACCAGGAAGAATGTTTAAATGTTATCTACAAGTATGAAGGGGACAAGAGAAAAGTATGAAACAAATTTTAACTTCAAGATTTGTTCGAAATAAATCATAAAAGATACACGACGATGCAAGCATACAACTTATTAGCTTAAAACTCACTATAATCTAAAGGGTGCACCAGACGTTAGCTTTAAAGTTTGAAGAAAAGAGAAGTGATAAACCATGGTATAGCAGTTGCTCCAATAACTTCTTCAATAAAGTAAAAAAGAATAGCAAACAATCCGCCTTCTCTAATTTCATTTCCAAAACCTAGTTTTGTTTTATGTATGAAGTAAATGCTACAAATATAACACAAGCCCCAACAGATTAGAAATGACAGTCACACCCGCCTACTATAATGACAATTGTTAGCATAAATTTAAGCATTCAAGGTGATTCCCACCAAGCATCTGTTCAGGTACAGCTTCAGGTGCAAAAGCTCAGAGTTTATCCATGTCATCAGATCTGCTTCATAGATTTCAGACCAAACAACCTTTGGTGGGTATAACATTTACTGTCCTCGAGCTTCTAAAATCAAATAAGTAATACACAGCATTATATGATTTAGAATTATAACTTAACAAGCATAGGATTTGTTGCCTGTTGGCCAAGAAGCAGAACATCAAGGAATTGCATTAACCATTTCCCAATAAATAGAAGGACAGTCAACATCGTGTCTCATATACTTTCCCAAAAAAAACATCGTGTCTCATATGCAGGATGGCAATACAATGACCCTCAGAGAAAAGACAGTATCGCTAAACTGATTTGACTCTAAACTCTAAAGGTATATATGGTAGGAGGGATGGAGAGTTTGAAGGCATTGAAGGTCAAGAGGTGGCAAATAAGAAAAGACCGCAGGCAAAGGAAGCTGCCTTTCTCTCCCTCTTGGGGTAAAAACAACCAATGTAGGAAGGTCTGGGTGGGCAGTAAGATATTAAAACTAAGCATTAAAAGAAAGCTAGTTCCAAGGAAAAAAATAAGGGGGGAAGGAGAGAAGAGGATGAATTTTTTCCTTCAGGGGGAGGGCAACATCTTCCAACATACCACCCCCAAAAAAAACCAAAAAGAAAAATTAACTCCACTCTCAAGTAAAAGGGCGAAGAGATAAGTGGAGTTGGCTAGTACAGGAAAACAATATACTTGCATAAATTAAGTTCAGTTTCAAAATAACTGCTGGGCTTAATGATGCCTACAGTGGATAGAAAGAGTCTCAAGAAACAGTTCTTCACCAGAAGATACTAGGAAATAAAACATTAGATCTAGGTGATCATGATCATACTGTTATGATCCTTTTTTGTGCATTGAGTTTTACCAAATATTACACTAACAGGATTATTGATTTTTGTGCATATAGCTGCACCATCTTTCATAAACAAAATCCGAGCTCCTGAAAACTGACATATATGATTTAACCCGTGATTGGCGAACCCAGTATAATAGAACCAAAGCTCAACCAATCAATACTCATGCCAACTTCAACTCTTATGCCAGGAAAGCAGATATTCCTACGATAAGATCCTAAACAAGAAGCCAAACATGTGACATGCATCAGCAAAAAACTCATCAAAAGAGAATCTACAAGGAAAAGGCTTGTTAGATGAATGTTTAAGGTCTAATCATACCTTAACTGGAATGAAGATGAAATGCAGAACCCAAACATTCGTTTCGCCAGTCCAATATGTTACAGCAGTCCCACGAAGAGGAACTCCAACATGATACCAGTGTCTCCAATATAGGTAAAGTTAGAGACCGCAAGATAAAATTGGGAGCACCATAAAAATACCATAATATATAAGTTGACAACTGCCATGAAAACTCCAATGTGTTTCAATAAACACAAGAATTGCACCTAAATAACCCCAAAAATAACACAATACACTTGAATTTATACTTTATATGTAAACATTTATAAAATAAGAAACCACGTGAAAATAAACGACATTTTGTTTTCAACACCCTCCCTTTTCCCCAACAAGAAAAAAACCCAAAAGAATAAAAGACATACTCTGCACCACTCCAGATATTGACCTTTGGAATGGAATGAACATTCTTAAGTAATTAGTATTCTTTAGTTTGGTAGATGGTTACCATCCCCATGGAATTATAGATCCCATGAACAAAGGATTAGCCATTCCCCAAATACACATGGTATTTGTCATTACCAAGAAAGAGGGAATGAGCTAAATTTACCTTAGACCTAAAACCCGATTGTAAGATTTCTCCAAATCGTTCCTCTCAATTCCATTGATCACTATCTGTTACCCCTCTTCTCTTCTCTCCTCACCTCTCCTCATCTCTACATCACCCTCTCATAGGGAATGAGCTAAACNTTTCTCCAAATCGTTCCTCTCAATTCCATTGATCACTATCTGTTACCCCTCTTCTCTCCTCACCTCTCCTCATCTCTACATCACCCTCTCATAGAGACCTATGGCGTCCCTTCCTCCTTCCGTCCCAGTCACCATCTTCATCTCCCTTATCTCTCTGAAGTAGATCTGCAACCAAGACTAGAAGAATTTGACATTGGCCACTGATTTTAAGTAATTTCTCACTCTCTTTTCACTTTCAGATCTTTTTCTTCGAGGTTTTGACACCACCTACGAAACTCATGAGCTCCATCGATTGATGAATTTGTTTATTGCTAGGTATTCTAAGATTTGAATTTCAATCACTATTGTTTAGTTCATGATGTTAATTAAGATACAATATCACATGTATTAGGATCACCCATATATATAACAATTACTTGCATACTGAATTTCCAGTAGCTTCATATTGAACTTCTGTGCCTCTTGCATATAAAATTTGTGCCATTGTTGTGTGTTTGGATGTGATTTTTTTAGATTTATTTATGGAATGATGCGAGCCTTCTTCATGAAACTTCTTTGGTGTTGTATTTGATTAAGCAATAACTAATTATCAATACAGTTTACTTTTTGGGGAAAAAAAAAAGAATTCTAGGTGAAGCTCTTCATGAATCATGAATGAGTTTGTGTCCCTTATTTTTCTTCTTTGGCCACACATTCTCAACATCCTCGGACATAGATGACNGAAAGAAAGTTAAGAAGAATAAACAAAAATTATTTTTAATAAGAAAAGAAAAAAATAAAAAGAATAAAAAAATAGACAAATAAACTCTCTTTTTAGCCCACAAAAATCAATCCCTTTAAAAATTAGANTCTCAACATCCTCGGACATAGATGACCAGATATACGACATGGATGCATTCTTGTTCGAGTATGCAACTGGCTCATTTTTTCCTTCTCTCTCCAATTCCTCCACCACATCAGCTGTGCCATGCACCATTCTAACAGTGGCCTGATCCTTTCCAAATATGATGCACAAATTCTCATAAAAGGGCAAAGATTTATTNGGCCACACATTCTCAACATCCTCGGACATAGATGACCAGATATACGACATGGATGCATTCTTGTTCGAGTATGCAACTGGCTCATTTTTTCTTTCTCTCTCCAATTCCTCCACCACATCAGCTGTGCCATGCGCCATTCTAACAGTGGCCTGATCCTTTCCAAATATGATGCACAAATTCTCATAAAAGGGCAAAGATTTATCNATATTTACACTCAAAATCAAATTACACAGATAAAGGAGATAAAAAAAAATTTAAACACCAGTTATAGTTAGGACGAGCAGTGGTAGTTATGGTGAGTGACAATGGTGGTGGTGAGAGACGGTGATGGGATGGTGGGCAACAGTGGTGGCGGTAGCGACGACGACACTGTTGTAGAAAAGATGGTGGGATGGTGGTTCGGGTGCGACGATTGAGGGGGTTGGTGGGGGTAAGGTTGTGACAATAGTGATGATGGTAATGATTGGGCTATATAGGAGTGGTGGTAGTGGTGATTGTGGGACAACAGGTGTTGTAATGGCAGGGTGACAGTGCTGTTGTTATTGAAACTAAAGTGGGAGTGTGGCAGAGGTGGTGAGATAATTTCAAATATTATTTTTTTTAAAAAAAAAATTCTTATGAAAAATTATAAATTCTAAAAATATTTTTAATAAATTACCTCAAACACACCCTTATAAGTACATTTTTCCTATTAAATTTGAAATATTAATATTAACCCTCAGGTACACTTTAAAATAAAATTAAAAAAAATCTCAATCGTAAAAAAAAAAAATTATTTTATTTATCTTTTAAAATTTAAATTATATTGTACTTTAGGTTTAAGAAGACTAGCCCCTTTTTATAGACTTATTTGAGTTTAAATACACTCAAAAAACTTATTTAAAAATAAGTCAATTTTGATCTCTATAATCCAAAATACCCTCAATAGTTATATTTAGTCAAAATTTGTTTAAAAAAACTAACAACTCTTAAATTAAAAATTGTATTAGTACTACCAACTCATATCTTGAAAATTGTGCTAACATTAAAAGTATGTTTATATATATATATATATATATATATATATATATA
>CAUOFW020009168.1:684769-709797 GCA_963454935.2 Ilex paraguariensis | reverse complement strand
AAAATTATTTTATTTATCTTTTAAAATTTAAATTATATTGTACTTTAGGTTTAAGAAGACTAGCCCCTTTTTATAGACTTATTTGAGTTTAAATACACTCAAAAAACTTATTTAAAAATAAGTCAATTTTGATCTCTATAATCCAAAATACCCTCAATAGTTATATTTAGTCAAAATTTGTTTAAAAAAACTAACAACTCTTAAATTAAAAATTGTATTAGTACTACCAACCCATATCTTGAAAATTGTGCTAACATTAAAAGTATGTTTATATATATATATATATATATATATATATATATAGTAACATTCAATAAAAATTTAATCATTGTAATAAAATAACACCTCCACAATTGAACAAATACTTCACATATAGTGTCACTCTATTGCAATGATTAAATTTTTTATTGAACATGTTACTGTTTGATAAAAAAATAATTTTAATGCACAATTTTCAAGTTAGAAATTGTTATATTTAAAAACATTAAAACTAACAATGATAAACAATATTTAAAATAAAATTAATTACGAAATACAATTCAAAAAAAATTTAAAATACTTTAAAGTTTGTAGTTATTAATAACTATTTGATGAAAAAAAAACACTTAATAGAGTACAAATTTGAAAGTAATACTTCAAGTCAAATAAATTCTACAAAAGATAATCACAACCAATTATCTCTTATACTTCATTATATAGATTAGACTTCATACTTATCTAAAAATAAAATATTTATTTATATTTTTTTCAAAAAAATAAAAATACTTTTCCCACCTTACCAAACATATAAAAAATTAATCCTCCTCACTTTTCATGTCTGTTACCAAGAAAAATTTCTCCCTTGAATAGAAAGTATATCACTATATCCTCCCTTGAAAAATAGAAAGTACATTATTCTTACTTTTCAACTTCCATCTACCTTACTAAAGGGACCTTTAATCCAAAAAAAAGGAAGTTCTTTTGTTAGATGAGCATAAATAGTCACTTAAAACCCTTGAGATCTTCTCATGGTAAGTGGATCAAATTAAATCTTCCACTATTAAATTCATTGGGACTCGCTGAATGTCAATAGAATCCACAAGAATGTATCAATGAGACCCAATGATTTAATCCCCGATACCTGGTTTTGAGCATAATTAACTAAATCTGAAATTTAAGAGGATCTCGACCCGGATCGAGATTTCTTTACCATGACACCTGCATTTCAATCCCAGAGACAAGCAAGCAGCATAATGTACCTGATAACACTCTAATTCATTCAAAATACAGTACAAAAAATTTGACATTTCAGCTGTAATACAAACAAACTGAAGTAGTCTAAGTGAAAATGTGTGGCATTTTTAATCATACATGAAGCTGATGTGGAAGTGAAAGATCACAGTGTTTTAACTTGGTTTCTAGCTTATCTGTCAATTTGGTGGCACAATTTCGACAAACATGGTATAGGGATAACTTTTCCATGTACAAAACATTTCCCTAATACATAAAACCCAGTAAGTTTTCGAGTTGACTAACAGGTATAGACACCTTCATCCTACAAAATTTTATAGACTAATTTTGTATCAAACAATGAACACAGGAATATGGTATAGCCACACACAAACCATCATTCAAATAGAAAACCATAATTAGTAAGAAACAGGTAAGCATGCAAAAATGATTTAGAATAAATCCCATCCCAGCATCAGGTTAGCATAGAATATGGTTAATTACACAATCATATAACCTGAAACCACAGAATGTAAAAATAAAAATGAACAAAAGGCATCCACACGATGAAGCATCAAAGATATTTATTTGGTTCAAGTTGCTCAAAACAGCATAGACAAGTATGAAGTCTACAAGATGCTATCTAACGAAAATGAGTTGTAGACGCATGAAAAAAACATACAGAAGCTGCACATAGATAAAAATGTTATAACGACACAGCTGACTAAAAAATTACATAAGTATTTCAAAAGAAATGGACCCCTTAAAAGCAATCCTCCATTGTAGTAACCAGGAAGAATGTTTAAATGTTATCTACAAGTATGAAGGGGACAAGAGAAAAGTATGAAACAAATTTTAACTTCAAGATTTGTTCGAAATAAATCATAAAAGATACACGACGATGCAAGCATACAACTTATTAGCTTAAAACTCACTATAATCTAAAGGGTGCACCAGACGTTAGCTTTAAAGTTTGAAGAAAAGAGAAGTGATAAACCATGGTATAGCAGTTGCTCCAATAACTTCTTCAATAAAGTAAAAAAGAATAGCAAACAATCCGCCTTCTCTAATTTCATTTCCAAAACCTAGTTTTGTTTTATGTATGAAGTAAATGCTACAAATATAACACAAGCCCCAACAGATTAGAAATGACAGTCACACCCGCCTACTATAATGACAATTGTTAGCATAAATTTAAGCATTCAAGGTGATTCCCACCAAGCATCTGTTCAGGGACAGCTTCAGGTGCAAAAGCTCAGAGTTTATCCATGTCATCAGATCTGCTTCATAGATTTCAGACCAAACAACCTTTGGTGGGTATAACATTTACTGTCCTCGAGCTTCTAAAATCAAATAAGTAATACACAGCATTATATGATTTAGAATTATAACTTAACAAGCATAGGATTTGTTGCCTGTTGGCCAAGAAGCAGAACATCAAGGAATTGCATTAACCATTTCCCAATAAATAGAAGGACAGTCAACATCGTGTCTCATATACTTTCCCAAAAAAAACATCGTGTCTCATATGCAGGATGGCAATACAATGACCCTCAGAGAAAAGACAGTATCGCTAAACTGATTTGACTCTAAACTCTAAAGGTATATATGGTAGGAGGGATGGAGAGTTTGAAGGCATTGAAGGTCAAGAGGTGGCAAATAAGAAAAGACCGCAGGCAAAGGAAGCTGCCTTTCTCTCCCTCTTGGGGTAAAAACAACCAATGTAGGAAGGTCTGGGTGGGCAGTAAGATATTAAAACTAAGCATTAAAAGAAAGCTAGTTCCAAGGAAAAAAATAAGGGGGGAAGGAGAGAAGAGGATGAATTTTTTCCTTCAGGGGGAGGGCAACATCTTCCAACATACCACCCCCAAAAAAAACCAAAAAGAAAAATTAACTCCACTCTCAAGTAAAAGGGCGAAGAGATAAGTGGAGTTGGCTAGTACAGGAAAACAATATACTTGCATAAATTAAGTTCAGTTTCAAAATAACTGCTGGGCTTAATGATGCCTACAGTGGATAGAAAGAGTCTCAAGAAACAGTTCTTCACCGGAAGATACTAGGAAATAAAACATTAGATCTAGGTGATCATGATCATACTGTTATGATCCTTTTTTGTGCATTGAGTTTTACCAAATATTACACTAACAGGATTATTGATTTTTGTGCATATAGCTGCACCATCTTTCATAAACAAAATCCGAGCTCCTGAAAACTGACATATATGATTTAACCCGTGATTGGTGAACCCAGTATAATAGAACCAAAGCTCAACCAATCAATACTCATGCCAACTTCAACTCTTATGCCAGGAAAGCAGATATTCCTACGATAAGATCCTAAACAAGAAGCCAAACATGTGACATGCATCAGCAAAAAACTCATCAAAAGAGAATCTACAAGGAAAAGGCTTGTTAGATGAATGTTTAAGGTCTAATCATACCTTAACTGGAATGAAGATGAAATGCAGAACCCAAACATTCGTTTCGCCAGTCCAATATGTTACAGCAGTCCCACGAAGAGGAACTCCAACATGATACCAGTGTCTCCAATATAGGTAAAGTTAGAGACCGCAAGATAAAATTGGGAGCACCATAAAAATACCATAATATATAAGTTGACAACTGCCATGAAAACTCCAATGTGTTTCAATAAACACAAGAATTGCACCTAAATAACCCCAAAAATAACACAATACACTTGAATTTATACTTTATATGTAAACATTTATAAAATAAGAAACCACGTGAAAATAAACGACATTTTGTTTTCAACACCCTCCCTTTTCCCCAACAAGAAAAAAACCCAAAAGAATAAAAGACATACTCTGCACCACTCCAGATATTGACCTTTGGAATGGAATGAACATTCTTAAGTAATTAGTATTCTTTAGTTTGGTAGATGGTTACCATCCCCATGGAATTATAGATCCCATGAACAAAGGATTAGCCATTCCCCAAATACACATGGTATTTGTCATTACCAAGAAAGAGGGAATGAGCTAAATTTACCTTAGACCTAAAACCCGATTGTAAGATTTCTCCAAATCGTTCCTCTCAATTCCATTGATCACTATCTGTTACCCCTCTTCTCTCCTCACCTCTCCTCATCTCTACATCACCCTCTCATAGAGACCTATGGCGTCCCTTCCTCCTTCCGTCCCAGTCACCATCTTCATCTCCCTTATCTCTCTGAAGTAGATCTGCAACCAAGACTAGAAGAATTTGACATTGGCCACTGATTTTAAGTAATTTCTCACTCTCTTTTCACTTTCAGATCTTTTTCTTCGAGGTTTTGACACCACCTACGAAACTCATGAGCTCCATCGATTGATGAATTTGTTTATTGCTAGGTATTCTAAGATTTGAATTTCAATCACTATTGTTTAGTTCATGATGTTAATTAAGATACAATATCACATGTATTAGGATCACCCATATATATAACAATTACTTGCATACTGAATTTCCAGTAGCTTCATATTGAACTTCTGTGCCTCTTGCATATAAAATTTGTGCCATTGTTGTGTGTTTGGATGTGATTTTTTTAGATTTATTTATGGAATGATGCGAGCCTTCTTCATGAAACTTCTTTGGTGTTGTATTTGATTAAGCAATAACTAATTATCAATACAGTTTACTTTTTGGGGAAAAAAAAAAGAATTCTAGGTGAAGCTCTTCATGAATCATGAATGAGTTTGTGTCCCTTATTTTTCTTCTTT
Source organism: Ilex paraguariensis (assembly GCA_963454935.2). NCBI lineage: Eukaryota > Viridiplantae > Streptophyta > Magnoliopsida > Aquifoliales > Aquifoliaceae > Ilex > Ilex paraguariensis. The sequence continues at coordinate 704,870 of CAUOFW020009168.1, read as the reverse complement.
GGCCACACATTCTCAACATCCTCGGACATAGATGACCAGATATACGACATGGATGCATTCTTGTTCGAGTATGCAACTGGCTCATTTTTTCTTTCTCTCTCCAATTCCTCCACCACATCAGCTGTGCCATGCGCCATTCTAACAGTGGCCTGATCCTTTCCAAATATGATGCACAAATTCTCATAAAAGGGCAAAGATTTATCGCTAAACTTTTCTGCTCCGGCTCTACAATATGAATAAGTACAACATTAAACACAATCAAAGAAGTGAAACCAAACTAGTCACACAAATACACAAGTCATAGATAATGCTACCTATATATTTTGCCTGTGCAATTGTCGTGGGTGTTGCAATTTGCGACATGAAGAAGAAGATTTATGAAGATTTGATGAAGTTGCCTAACTTTTTGATGGGTGAGGCATATAATCCATGTGGAAAAAAACAAGTTTCTATATGAAACAAAAAAAAAAAAATACTGCATAAAGCACAAGTACAAAGTCTCCAGGACAAAAACAAAAAAATTAGGAAAATTGAACCCTGTAAGTTTTGCCACAAAATAACCATAAAGAGTTAACGATACGGTCAAAAGACAACGGATGATACTGAATTGCAAACAGAACCCAGAGATGCACCTTACACTAATCTACAAAACCAAGAGGAATAAGATATATTATAATCAAGGCTATGCGAGCGTATAACNCCATTCTAACAGTGGCCTGATCCTTTCCAAATATGATGCACAAATTCTCATAAAAGGGCAAAGATTTATTGCTAAACTTTTCTGCTCCGGCTCTACAATATGAATAAGTACAACATTAAACACAATCAAAGAAGTGAAACCAAACTAGTCACACAAATACACAAGTCATAGATAATGCTACCTATATATTTTGGCTGTGCAATTGTCGTGGGTGTTGCAATTTGCGACATGNTTATATATATATATATATATATATATATATATATAGTAACATTCAATAAAAATTTAATCATTGTAATAAAATAACACCTCCACAATTGAACAAATACTTCACATATAGTGTCACTCTATTGCAATGATTAAATTTTTTATTGAACATGTTACTGTTTGATAAAAAAATAATTTTAATGCACAATTTTCAAGTTAGAAATTGTTATATTTAAAAACATTAAAACTAACAATGATAAACAATATTTAAAATAAAATTAATTACGGAATACAATTCAAAAAAAATTTAAAATACTTTAAAGTTTGTAGTTATTAATAACTATTTGATGAAAAAAAAACACTTAATAGAGTACAAATTTGAAAGTAATACTTCAAGTCAAATAAATTCTACAAAAGATAATCACAACCAATTATCTCTTATACTTCATTATATAGATTAGACTTCATACTTATCTAAAAATAAAATATTTATTTATATTTTTTTCAAAAAAATAAAAATACTTTTCCCACCTTACCAAACATATAAAAAATTAATCCTCCTCACTTTTCATGTCTGTTACCAAGAAAAATTTCTCCCTTGAATAGAAAGTATATCACTATATCCTCCCTTGAAAAATAGAAAGTACATTATTCTTACTTTTCAACTTCCATCTACCTTACTAAAGGGACCTTTAATCCAAAAAAAAGGAAGTTCTTTTGTTAGATGAGCATAAATAGTCACTTAAAACCCTTGAGATCTTCTCATGGTAAGTGGATCAAATTAAATCTTCCACTATTAAATTCATTGGGACTCGCTGAATGTCAATAGAATCCACAAGAATGTATCAATGAGACCCAATGATTTAATCCCCGATACCTGGTTTTGAGCATAATTAACTAAATCTGAAATTTAAGAGGATCTCGACCCGGATCGAGATTTCTTTACCATGACACCTGCATTTCAATCCCAGAGACAAGCAAGCAGCATAATGTACCTGATAACACTCTAATTCATTCAAAATACAGTACAAAAAATTTGACATTTCAGCTGTAATACAAACAAACTGAAGTAGTCTAAGTGAAAATGTGTGGCATTTTTAATCATACATGAAGCTGATGTGGAAGTGAAAGATCACAGTGTTTTAACTTGGTTTCTAGCTTATCTGTCAATTTGGTGGCACAATTTCGACAAACATGGTATAGGGATAACTTTTCCATGTACAAAACATTTCCCTAATACATAAAACCCAGTAAGTTTTCGAGTTGACTAACAGGTATAGACACCTTCATCCTACAAAATTTTATAGACTAATTTTGTATCAAACAATGAACACAGGAATATGGTATAGCCACACACAAACCATCATTCAAATAGAAAACCATAATTAGTAAGAAACAGGTAAGCATGCAAAAATGATTTAGAATAAATCCCATCCCAGCATCAGGTTAGCATAGAATATGGTTAATTACACAATCATATAACCTGAAACCACAGAATGTAAAAATAAAAATGAACAAAAGGCATCCACACGATGAAGCATCAAAGATATTTATTTGGTTCAAGTTGCTCAAAACAGCATAGACAAGTATGAAGTCTACAAGATGCTATCTAACGAAAATGAGTTGTAGACGCATGAAAAAAACATACAGAAGCTGCACATAGATAAAAATGTTATAACGACACAGCTGACTAAAAAATTACATAAGTATTTCAAAAGAAATGGACCCCTTAAAAGCAATCCTCCATTGTAGTAACCAGGAAGAATGTTTAAATGTTATCTACAAGTATGAAGGGGACAAGAGAAAAGTATGAAACAAATTTTAACTTCAAGATTTGTTCGAAATAAATCATAAAAGATACACGACGATGCAAGCATACAACTTATTAGCTTAAAACTCACTATAATCTAAAGGGTGCACCAGACGTTAGCTTTAAAGTTTGAAGAAAAGAGAAGTGATAAACCATGGTATAGCAGTTGCTCCAATAACTTCTTCAATAAAGTAAAAAAGAATAGCAAACAATCCGCCTTCTCTAATTTCATTTCCAAAACCTAGTTTTGTTTTATGTATGAAGTAAATGCTACAAATATAACACAAGCCCCAACAGATTAGAAATGACAGTCACACCCGCCTACTATAATGACAATTGTTAGCATAAATTTAAGCATTCAAGGTGATTCCCACCAAGCATCTGTTCAGGTACAGCTTCAGGTGCAAAAGCTCAGAGTTTATCCATGTCATCAGATCTGCTTCATAGATTTCAGACCAAACAACCTTTGGTGGGTATAACATTTACTGTCCTCGAGCTTCTAAAATCAAATAAGTAATACACAGCATTATATGATTTAGAATTATAACTTAACAAGCATAGGATTTGTTGCCTGTTGGCCAAGAAGCAGAACATCAAGGAATTGCATTAACCATTTCCCAATAAATAGAAGGACAGTCAACATCGTGTCTCATATACTTTCCCAAAAAAAACATCGTGTCTCATATGCAGGATGGCAATACAATGACCCTCAGAGAAAAGACAGTATCGCTAAACTGATTTGACTCTAAACTCTAAAGGTATATATGGTAGGAGGGATGGAGAGTTTGAAGGCATTGAAGGTCAAGAGGTGGCAAATAAGAAAAGACCGCAGGCAAAGGAAGCTGCCTTTCTCTCCCTCTTGGGGTAAAAACAACCAATGTAGGAAGGTCTGGGTGGGCAGTAAGATATTAAAACTAAGCATTAAAAGAAAGCTAGTTCCAAGGAAAAAAATAAGGGGGGAAGGAGAGAAGAGGATGAATTTTTTCCTTCAGGGGGAGGGCAACATCTTCCAACATACCACCCCCAAAAAAAACCAAAAAGAAAAATTAACTCCACTCTCAAGTAAAAGGGCGAAGAGATAAGTGGAGTTGGCTAGTACAGGAAAACAATATACTTGCATAAATTAAGTTCAGTTTCAAAATAACTGCTGGGCTTAATGATGCCTACAGTGGATAGAAAGAGTCTCAAGAAACAGTTCTTCACCGGAAGATACTAGGAAATAAAACATTAGATCTAGGTGATCATGATCATACTGTTATGATCCTTTTTTGTGCATTGAGTTTTACCAAATATTACACTAACAGGATTATTGATTTTTGTGCATATAGCTGCACCATCTTTCATAAACAAAATCCGAGCTCCTGAAAACTGACATATATGATTTAACCCGTGATTGGTGAACCCAGTATAATAGAACCAAAGCTCAACCAATCAATACTCATGCCAACTTCAACTCTTATGCCAGGAAAGCAGATATTCCTACGATAAGATCCTAAACAAGAAGCCAAACATGTGACATGCATCAGCAAAAAACTCATCAAAAGAGAATCTACAAGGAAAAGGCTTGTTAGATGAATGTTTAAGGTCTAATCATACCTTAACTGGAATGAAGATGAAATGCAGAACCCAAACATTCGTTTCGCCAGTCCAATATGTTACAGCAGTCCCACGAAGAGGAACTCCAACATGATACCAGTGTCTCCAATATAGGTAAAGTTAGAGACCGCAAGATAAAATTGGGAGCACCATAAAAATACCATAATATATAAGTTGACAACTGCCATGAAAACTCCAATGTGTTTCAATAAACACAAGAATTGCACCTAAATAACCCCAAAAATAACACAATACACTTGAATTTATACTTTATATGTAAACATTTATAAAATAAGAAACCACGTGAAAATAAACGACATTTTGTTTTCAACACCCTCCCTTTTCCCCAACAAGAAAAAAACCCAAAAGAATAAAAGACATACTCTGCACCACTCCAGATATTGACCTTTGGAATGGAATGAACATTCTTAAGTAATTAGTATTCTTTAGTTTGGTAGATGGTTACCATCCCCATGGAATTATAGATCCCATGAACAAAGGATTAGCCATTCCCCAAATACACATGGTATTTGTCATTACCAAGAAAGAGGGAATGAGCTAAATTTACCTTAGACCTAAAACCCGATTGTAAGATTTCTCCAAATCGTTCCTCTCAATTCCATTGATCACTATCTGTTACCCCTCTTCTCTCCTCACCTCTCCTCATCTCTACATCACCCTCTCATAGAGACCTATGGCGTCCCTTCCTCCTTCCGTCCCAGTCACCATCTTCATCTCCCTTATCTCTCTGAAGTAGATCTGCAACCAAGACTAGAAGAATTTGACATTGGCCACTGATTTTAAGTAATTTCTCACTCTCTTTTCACTTTCAGATCTTTTTCTTCGAGGTTTTGACACCACCTACGAAACTCATGAGCTCCATCGATTGATGAATTTGTTTATTGCTAGGTATTCTAAGATTTGAATTTCAATCACTATTGTTTAGTTCATGATGTTAATTAAGATACAATATCACATGTATTAGGATCACCCATATATATAACAATTACTTGCATACTGAATTTCCAGTAGCTTCATATTGAACTTCTGTGCCTCTTGCATATAAAATTTGTGCCATTGTTGTGTGTTTGGATGTGATTTTTTTAGATTTATTTATGGAATGATGCGAGCCTTCTTCATGAAACTTCTTTGGTGTTGTATTTGATTAAGCAATAACTAATTATCAATACAGTTTACTTTTTGGGGAAAAAAAAAAGAATTCTAGGTGAAGCTCTTCATGAATCATGAATGAGTTTGTGTCCCTTATTTTTCTTCTTTGGCCACACATTCTCAACATCCTCGGACATAGATGACCAGATATACGACATGGATGCATTCTTGTTCGAGTATGCAACTGGCTCATTTTTTCTTTCTCTCTCCAATTCCTCCACCACATCAGCTGTGCCATGCGCCATTCTAACAGTGGCCTGATCCTTTCCAAATATGATGCACAAATTCTCATAAAAGGGCAAAGATTTATCGCTAAACTTTTCTGCTCCGGCTCTACAATATGAATAAGTACAACATTAAACACAATCAAAGAAGTGAAACCAAACTAGTCACACAAATACACAAGTCATAGATAATGCTACCTATATATTTTGCCTGTGCAATTGTCGTGGGTGTTGCAATTTGCGACATGAAGAAGAAGATTTATGAAGATTTGATGAAGTTGCCTAACTTTTTGATGGGTGAGGCATATAATCCATGTGGAAAAAAACAAGTTTCTATATGAAACAAAAAAAAAAAAATACTGCATAAAGCACAAGTACAAAGTCTCCAGGACAAAAACAAAAAAATTAGGAAAATTGAACCCTGTAAGTTTTGCCACAAAATAACCATAAAGAGTTAACGATACGGTCAAAAGACAACGGATGATACTGAATTGCAAATAGAACCCAGAGATGCACCTTACACTAATCTACAAAACCAAGAGGAATAAGATATATTATAATCAAGGCTATGCGAGCGTATAAGNAGATTTATTGCTAAACTTTTCTGCTCCGGCTCTACAATATGAATAAGTACAACATTAAACACAATCAAAGAAGTGAAACCAAACTAGTCACACAAATACACAAGTCATAGATAATGCTACCTATATATTTTGCCTGTGCAATTGTCGTGGGTGTTGCAATTTGCGACATGAANTCTGTTACCAAGAAAAATTTCTCCCTTGAATAGAAAGTATATCACTATATCCTCCCTTGAAAAATAGAAAGTACATTATTCTTACTTTTCAACTTCCATCTACCTTACTAAAGGGACCTTTAATCCAAAAAAAAGGNAAATAGAAAGTACATTATTCTTACTTTTCAACTTCCATCTACCTTACTAAAGGGACCATTAATCCATAAAAAGTAAGTTCTTTTGTTAGATGAGCATAAATAGTCACTTAAAACCCTTGAGATCTTCTCATGGTAAGTGGATCAAATTAAATCTTCCACTATTAAATTCATTGGGACTCGCGGAATGTCAATAGAATCCACAAGAATGTATCAATGAGACCCAATGATTTAATCCCCGATACCTGGTTTTGAGCATAATTAACTAAATCTGAAATTTAAGAGGATCTCGACCCGGATCGAGATTTCTTTACCATGACACCTGCATTTCAATCCCAGAGACAAGCAAGCAGCATAATGTACCTGATAACACTCTAATTCATTCAAAATACAGTACAAAAAATTTGACATTTCAGCTGTAATACAAACAAACTGAAGTAGTCTAAGTGAAAATGTGTGGCATTTTTGATCATACATGAAGCTGATGTGGAAGTGAAAGATCACAGTGTTTTAACTTGGTTTCTAGCTTATCTGTCAATTTGGTGGCACAATTTCGACAAACATGGTATAGGGATAACTTTTCCATGTACAAAACATTTCCCTAATACATAAAACCCAGTAAGTTTTCGAGTTGACTAACAGGTATAGACACCTTCATCCTACAAAATTTTATAGACTAATTTTGTATCAAACAATGAACACAGGAATATGGTATAGCCACACACAAACCATCATTCAAATAGAAAACCATAATTAGTAAGAAACAGGTAAGCATGCAAAAATGATTTAGAATAAATCCCATCCCAGCATCAGGTTAGCATAGAATATGGTTAATTACACAATCATATAACCTGAAACCACAGAATGTAAAAATAAAAATGAACAAAAGGCATCCACACGATGAAGCATCAAAGATATTTATTTGGTTCAAGTTGCTCAAAACAGCATAGACAAGTATGAAGTCTACAAGATGCTATCTAACGAAAATGAGTTGTAGACGCATGAAAAAAACATACAGAAGCTGCACATAGATAAAAATGTTATAACGACACAGCTGACTAAAAAATTACATAAGTATTTCAAAAGAAATGGACCCCTTAAAAGCAATCCTCCATTGTAGTAACCAGGAAGAATGTTTAAATGTTATCTACAAGTATGAAGGGGACAAGAGAAAAGTATGAAACAAATTTTAACTTCAAGATTTGTTCGAAATAAATCATAAAAGATACACGACGATGCAAGCATACAACTTATTAGCTTAAAACTCACTATAATCTAAAGGGTGCACCAGACGTTAGCTTTAAAGTTTGAAGAAAAGAGAAGTGATAAACCATGGTATAGCAGTTGCTCCAATAACTTCTTCAATAAAGTAAAAAAGAATAGCAAACAATCCGCCTTCTCTAATTTCATTTCCAAAACCTAGTTTTGTTTTATGTATGAAGTAAATGCTACAAATATAACACAAGCCCCAACAGATTAGAAATGACAGTCACACCCGCCTACTATAATGACAATTGTTAGCATAAATTTAAGCATTCAAGGTGATTCCCACCAAGCATCTGTTCAGGTACAGCTTCAGGTGCAAAAGCTCAGAGTTTATCCATGTCATCAGATCTGCTTCATAGATTTCAGACCAAACAACCTTTGGTGGGTATAACATTTACTGTCCTCGAGCTTCTAAAATCAAATAAGTAATACACAGCATTATATGATTTAGAATTATAACTTAACAAGCATAGGATTTGTTGCCTGTTGGCCAAGAAGCAGAACATCAAGGAATTGCATTAACCATTTCCCAATAAATAGAAGGACAGTCAACATCGTGTCTCATATACTTTCCCAAAAAAAACATCGTGTCTCATATGCAGGATGGCAATACAATGACCCTCAGAGAAAAGACAGTATCGCTAAACTGATTTGACTCTAAACTCTAAAGGTATATATGGTAGGAGGGATGGAGAGTTTGAAGGCATTGAAGGTCAAGAGGTGGCAAATAAGAAAAGACCGCAGGCAAAGGAAGCTGCCTTTCTCTCCCTCTTGGGGTAAAAACAACCAATGTAGGAAGGTCTGGGTGGGCAGTAAGATATTAAAACTAAGCATTAAAAGAAAGCTAGTTCCAAGGAAAAAAATAAGGGGGGAAGGAGAGAAGAGGATGAATTTTTTCCTTCAGGGGGAGGGCAACATCTTCCAACATACCACCCCCAAAAAAAACCAAAAAGAAAAATTAACTCCACTCTCAAGTAAAAGGGCGAAGAGATAAGTGGAGTTGGCTAGTACAGGAAAACAATATACTTGCATAAATTAAGTTCAGTTTCAAAATAACTGCTGGGCTTAATGATGCCTACAGTGGATAGAAAGAGTCTCAAGAAACAGTTCTTCACCGGAAGATACTAGGAAATAAAACATTAGATCTAGGTGATCATGATCATACTGTTATGATCCTTTTTTGTGCATTGAGTTTTACCAAATATTACACTAACAGGATTATTGATTTTTGTGCATATAGCTGCACCATCTTTCATAAACAAAATCCGAGCTCCTGAAAACTGACATATATGATTTAACCCGTGATTGGTGAACCCAGTATAATAGAACCAAAGCTCAACCAATCAATACTCATGCCAACTTCAACTCTTATGCCAGGAAAGCAGATATTCCTACGATAAGATCCTAAACAAGAAGCCAAACATGTGACATGCATCAGCAAAAAACTCATCAAAAGAGAATCTACAAGGAAAAGGCTTGTTAGATGAATGTTTAAGGTCTAATCATACCTTAACTGGAATGAAGATGAAATGCAGAACCCAAACATTCGTTTCGCCAGTCCAATATGTTACAGCAGTCCCACGAAGAGGAACTCCAACATGATACCAGTGTCTCCAATATAGGTAAAGTTAGAGACCGCAAGATAAAATTGGGAGCACCATAAAAATACCATAATATATAAGTTGACAACTGCCATGAAAACTCCAATGTGTTTCAATAAACACAAGAATTGCACCTAAATAACCCCAAAAATAACACAATACACTTGAATTTATACTTTATATGTAAACATTTATAAAATAAGAAACCACGTGAAAATAAACGACATTTTGTTTTCAACACCCTCCCTTTTCCCCAACAAGAAAAAAACCCAAAAGAATAAAAGACATACTCTGCACCACTCCAGATATTGACCTTTGGAATGGAATGAACATTCTTAAGTAATTAGTATTCTTTAGTTTGGTAGATGGTTACCATCCCCATGGAATTATAGATCCCATGAACAAAGGATTAGCCATTCCCCAAATACACATGGTATTTGTCATTACCAAGAAAGAGGGAATGAGCTAAATTTACCTTAGACCTAAAACCCGATTGTAAGATTTCTCCAAATCGTTCCTCTCAATTCCATTGATCACTATCTGTTACCCCTCTTCTCTCCTCACCTCTCCTCATCTCTACATCACCCTCTCATAGAGACCTATGGCGTCCCTTCCTCCTTCCGTCCCAGTCACCATCTTCATCTCCCTTATCTCTCTGAAGTAGATCTGCAACCAAGACTAGAAGAATTTGACATTGGCCACTGATTTTAAGTAATTTCTCACTCTCTTTTCACTTTCAGATCTTTTTCTTCGAGGTTTTGACACCACCTACGAAACTCATGAGCTCCATCGATTGATGAATTTGTTTATTGCTAGGTATTCTAAGATTTGAATTTCAATCACTATTGTTTAGTTCATGATGTTAATTAAGATACAATATCACATGTATTAGGATCACCCATATATATAACAATTACTTGCATACTGAATTTCCAGTAGCTTCATATTGAACTTCTGTGCCTCTTGCATATAAAATTTGTGCCATTGTTGTGTGTTTGGATGTGATTTTTTTAGATTTATTTATGGAATGATGCGAGCCTTCTTCATGAAACTTCTTTGGTGTTGTATTTGATTAAGCAATAACTAATTATCAATACAGTTTACTTTTTGGGGAAAAAAAAAAGAATTCTAGGTGAAGCTCTTCATGAATCATGAATGAGTTTGTGTCCCTTATTTTTCTTCTTTGGCCACACATTCTCAACATCCTCGGACATAGATGACCAGATATACGACATGGATGCATTCTTGTTCGAGTATGCAACTGGCTCATTTTTTCTTTCTCTCTCCAATTCCTCCACCACATCAGCTGTGCCATGCGCCATTCTAACAGTGGCCTGATCCTTTCCAAATATGATGCACAAATTCTCATAAAAGGGCAAAGATTTATCGCTAAACTTTTCTGCTCCGGCTCTACAATATGAATAAGTACAACATTAAACACAATCAAAGAAGTGAAACCAAACTAGTCACACAAATACACAAGTCATAGATAATGCTACCTATATATTTTGCCTGTGCAATTGTCGTGGGTGTTGCAATTTGCGACATGAAGAAGAAGATTTATGAAGATTTGATGAAGTTGCCTAACTTTTTGATGGGTGAGGCATATAATCCATGTGGAAAAAAACAAGTTTCTATATGAAACAAAAAAAAAAAAATACTGCATAAAGCACAAGTACAAAGTCTCCAGGACAAAAACAAAAAAATTAGGAAAATTGAACCCTGTAAGTTTTGCCACAAAATAACCATAAAGAGTTAACGATACGGTCAAAAGACAACGGATGATACTGAATTGCAAACAGAACCCAGAGATGCACCTTACACTAATCTACAAAACCAAGAGGAATAAGATATATTATAATCAAGGCTATGCGAGCGTATAACTTGCACATACCCCATGCTTCATTAACTGCTGCATTTCACCGTCCAATCCCCAGATGTAGGGAGCAGACACCAACCAGGCTTCAGAAATATAAATTTCAGGTATATCACAAAGCAAATAAGCGCGTCACAACAAAACACAAATGAAGCTAGTAAGAAATAAATGAGAAAATGACATGAAAAATAATTTCAAATAAGACAATATCGCAAATCATCAGCAACCTGCTAATCATGGATGTCTAAACAATGCAAAAAATTTAGAAGCATCAAGATGTTCTCAAATAGAAACCACGACCATAAATGGAGTCCAGGTGCAATAAAGAATCAGTAGCACCATCACAATTCAAAAATTCCCCTGGTGAATTTCTCGTAGCAGTGATTCATTAACTGAACTTCGTTAAAATGTCTCTGCAATTGTAACAACAGCACAGCAAGAGTAAAGGTGTGAGTCTGAAATCTCCAACAAGTTGAACTCATAGTAACAGTAAGACAAAATGTGGACAATAGCTCCAAGAAACTTCAAGCCTGCCAAAGAGTATGATCAAGAACAAAGACATTAACAAACCACATGAAGAAAGAATAATGTCAGTCACAACGGAAAAAGCGGAAACCGTGGCGTGTGGGTATATATATATATATATATATATCCCCTTCTTTTGCATTCAAGTGTTTCACATTAAAGCGCCTCGAAATTGCTAAAGGTTATTTGTAAGATGAGCCCAAATATATGTAAACATTCTTATGCATATATACATGTATACACACATCGATATATGTATATATCCATAGGTCCTATTTAGGTGAGGAGCCGGAGAAGCAATTTTCTGGGATCTTTATATCTGCTTTCCTACAAACTCCAACCTTAGACAAAAAAATAAATGATTATTCAAACCACAATAATTTAGCTTTGACTTTCCTAGTCCATCCTTTTTGAATGATTTAGTTTAATTTATTGCCACACTCTCTAGAACCAACCATGGCCCTCTCATTTATACATGAACAAATATATATGAATATAAATGTATACAAAAATATATCTTTACATATATCCATACCTATATACATGTGTCTATTTGGACTAGTCTTGCATATAAACTTTAGCAATTTCGAGGCTCTTTAATGTGAAACACTTGAATGCAAAGTAAAGGGTCATTTTTAGTACAACCCCCACCCCAACACTCACCAAAACGAAAACGAAAACCAAGATGGGAAGACGACAAAAAAAATAAAAATTAAAAAGAGGAGGAAAAGAAACATGCCTGGGATGATAATGCTGGAAACATTTTGTTTTTAAAATTTGAAAACTGGAATATTAAAATAAAAGCAACACTTTTCAGTCTAGAGATCAACTGTGCAAAGGCAACCACAAGTCTGTTTTGATGAACCAAACACTCAATTTAGAACACCAACAACATGTCAGAATTAAAACATGATTGGTATGGATTACAAATACAAATGGAATAAACAAGTCTATTCACCGTACCTAATATAGAATTTCATTTACCAAAGCAATTACGTTGCTCATAACTCATATCCCTTCCTTTCCATTTTTGTCAGCATTTGGTTTCAATATCACAGGTGGAGGTTTCTTTCCCATCATTGAACTTAATGTCACACAGGCAGGTTTATATGAAATATCCGAAAAATAAACAACTCATCCATTGAATACAGCTCCAGACTCCAGTGGATCTTTCTAGCCATGTTGGATGAAGTCACAAAAAACATTTATGATGTGAAAACTTTGATTATGAGAAGTAAATATGTAATATAAACGAGAAGTAACCATGCACACCAAAATTCGGGATGGGAAAAAGAAAAGAAGTTGCACACTTACATTTATGACGAAACCGTTTTATTTCATCTCAGCCATGAACTTCTCATATTCGGAATCTGCACCATAACTAGCTTGCTGACTTGGCTCTGCAGATGGAATAGGTGGATGCACAGGTTGGTTTGAAGCCCATGGTGCACTTGCAAAACTCTGTTGGTCCCCCATTGAATAAGACACAGCAGGAAGTGGAGGAGCGGCAGCATAATAAGAAGGATAACCCAAAGAAGATAGGTGATAGGCAGTCTGAGAGTTTGGTGGCATTGCACTTATTGTGTTTCCATAAGCAGTTGCTGATTGTGCAGTAGTGTTATTCTGAGTTGGCACACCAGGGGGGTAGCTTTGTTGGGCTTCACCAGAAGGCATGTTCTGCTGTGGGGCACCAGAAACAGCTGCTTGTGCCAATGGGGGATACTGGACACCATAAGGGGGCATAGGTTGACCAAGGGTGTACATATGTGATCCAGGAGGAGGCGGAGGAGGGGCATAAGAAGCATATGGAGGAGGAGCAGGCGGTCCCCAACGAATGGAAGCACCCATGTAACTGCCAGGGGGTGCACTTCCGAAAGGGCCTGATGCATTTTGATGTGGCGGATATCCATTAACTGCCTGATTGGGACCAGTATAGCTGGGTACTGGTGGTACTGGAGCTCCAGGGTTTACAGCAGGTTGCGGTGGCTTACCAGCAACTCGTACTGCTATCATTCTCCCCTCCAAGCGATGACCATTCATCTGAGCAATGGCCTGATTGGCCTGTGAAATATCAGAATATTTCACAAAACCATAACCTTTACTCAATCCACTCACTCTATCCTTGATAACCTTAGCCATAACTATATCACCAAAAGGTGAAAACAATTGAATCAGAGCATCATCCTCGAAAGTAGGTGGCAGGTACCCGATATACAAATTAGTATCATCAATTTCCTTTCCAATCTTAGATACATTGCTCCCTAGTCCAGGATGCAAAGTGCTCCCAGTACCTCCTGCACTGCTACCACCAGCCCAAGGGGGATTGCTTCCTGAATTATTAGAACCCATAATAGGTAATGCCGTGCTTTGTTTAATAACAGATTCTGGGATGGTGCCACCTAATTCTGCCAAGAAATTTTGGTATTCATCATCCATCTTTTTACCTGTTGTCCCTTTTACAGGACAATCAATAGTCGGATGCCCACCGTCACCACAAATCTTACATAACACATCACTCTTAAATGTTGACATCCGAGCAGGACATGCATATTGCCTATGCCCTGGCTCACCACACAACCTGCAAAACTCATCCTCCCTTATAGTCCCATTCAACGCAGCCAATTCCCTCAGCTGTTGCCTCTTGTGCTCATTCAACACTTCATCCACCGGCTGCAAAAGCTTCTCCACCATCCCTGCTGCAGCATCCAGCGCATCCTGCGTGTCCGCTTCCACCAAGACATGCAAATCCTCATTTTCTGCCGGATCAAACTTCAAATCCTTTTTCTGCCCCAACCTACCTTCTTTTATCGACCCCTTGCCACGAATCACAATCTTTGCACCTGTTTCCTTCTCCATCCTCTTCTGCGTGTTCCCTCTCGGTCCAATAATCAATCCAATAAAATTATAACCCGGGTATTCTTTCATTGGTATGTATAGCTTCTTGTGAAGCTTTGGTGGCCTATAATCTGCAGGCGGCTTAAATGCCGGATTCCGCTTAATTATCTGTGAAATTATGTCTTGTCTTTCTTTATTAAGTCGTTCTCTGGCTCTATACTCTCTAGTATTTATTCGAATTCCCAAGTTATCATATACAGGTTCGGGAGAGGGCGATCTGCCCCCCTCGGGACGATCATCCAAAGGCAAATTTGATTGTAACATACGACTAATTTCGAGAAGTCTAGCATTTAAAGCTTGAATTTCAGGGTCAACGTCCAAACCTCCAATGAAGTCCTTCATAAAATCTGGTAGCTGAAAGGCAGGTTTGGGCTCATCGTCTGCCCACCGGGACTTACGCTTCTTAGGTCCATTATCTGTGTCGCCGTTCTCTGCCTCAGATTCCGGTGGAGGGTCCCATCGGCTGCGCCGCCGTCGTCGGCTACTTGTGGTGGCTTCTTCCCCGCCTGAATTATCTTTATCTGCGCTCGCCTGGGAGACTTCAACACCGCCATTAGTAGGGTCTTCATGAGGTAGATTCGGGTTAGGCAATTCGGGTTCGGATGAAGTATTAGGGTTCGTAGCATCAAAGGCTAGGGCTGCTGCTGCTGGTGGTGAAGGAGGAGGAGGAGGAGGAGGAGGAGAAGTTTGATCATGTGGGACTAGGTTTTGAGGGGGGTTTTGATCGGACGACGGTGGTTGATTGAGAGAAGAATACGAAGAAGGAAGTGGTTGTTGTGAAGAGTAAGCTAAGGTTTCTGATGGGGAAAAGTTCAGATTGCGAGAATCGAGTTCGGGTGGATGATTGGGAGGGGGTTCAGAAGCTAGGGTTTCGGAGAGTACAGAATCCATGATGAGAGAGAGAGAAAGAGGGAGAAATAATCTTGGACAAGATTTGGATATGGCCTCGTTGTGACGTCGCGTTACTTCGCCTTAAAAAGATCGGTTCCGGTGATCTTACAAAAAAAAATTATTTTTTTTTCTAAATTGATTCAAAATTAAATTTTATTTTTTATTTTGAAATAATCTTTGAATTTTTTATTATTTTAAATTTACACCTAAATTAACAATTTTGTATTAATTAAGTTCCTTCCTCAATTTTAATCATTTGAACAAAGTAAAACAAATTTGATAAAAAAAAAAAGTAAAACAAAGGCATGTTGAAATATTTCAAAAATTCTGAAAGCATCTATAAATATTACAAAACACCATAAAACATAAAATTAAAATATCGATTCAATCAATTTTCTTAAAAACATAAAATACTTTTTTACATGGAGGAGGGAGGGAGTAGTGGGGTGTGTGATTGAGATTTCAAATAATAAATTTTTAATATTTTAATAAATAATCTAAAAAGATTTGATTGAGAGAAGAGAGAGTCATTGTAGATGAATGTCCATCCTATACGACTCAATTGATACTCTTATGTAATAATCATCCCTCAAGGAGTGCTTAGTGTTTATCGTAAATCATTAAGTAAGGTCTTATGTATAATGTTCTGAAAGAGTAATTTTATATTTATATACATAAAAAATGTGCACCAATTGATTGTCCGCTTTTGGATGATAGCAGGTTCTATTGATCCAAAGACTGATAATGATTTGATGAACATAGTATAACTCGTTCCGAAAATGCCAAAAGATTTTGATAGCAAAAACGTCTGACTAACACTTGGTCCCCAAGCCACCTGTTCGAACTTGGGTTGGGTTGGATCGGTAGTTAATATGGATTTGGTTCAGCCCAATTTGTGAGTTATAGATTAGGCCTACACTCTGATGTTAGTAGCCCAAGAAATACTTGTTAAAAATTAACTCAGTACTTTTGTGACTCAAACATGCAATGTCTACTTATAATGGAGCAATTTTATTGTTGTGTCAAAGCCTGCTCTCTTATTTTTCTTTGCTCAGCATAAAAAATGTTTCCTCCAATTTGAAATAGGAAATTTGTAAATTTTCAACAATAGACTTATTTAGCGACGGGGTTAGTATTCTGTGGGTTTTACTGATCATTCACTAAGGTGAATTGTCCATGGATTATGATGAGGGTGGAATTTTGAGCATGAGCCGCCAAGATTATAGGCCAAAAGGTCCTACGGCCCAAAAAGAATGTCTTGGATTAGTCCNAGGAAGTGGTTGTTGTGAAGAGTAAGCTAAGGTTTCTGATGGGGAAAAGTTCAGATTGCGAGAATCGAGTTCGGGTGGATGATTGGGAGGGGGTTCAGAAGCTAGGGTTTCGGAGAGTACAGAATCCATGATGAGAGAGAGAGAAAGAGGGAGAAATAATCTTGGACAAGATTTGGATATGGCCTCGTTGTGACGTCGCGTTACTTCGCCTTAAAAAGATCGGTTCCGGTGATCTTACAAAAAAAAATTATTTTTTTTTCTAAATTGATTCAAAATTAAATTTTATTTTTTATTTTGAAATAATCTTTGAATTTTTTATTATTTTAAATTTACACCTAAATTAACAATTTTGTATTAATTAAGTTCCTTCCTCAATTTTAATCATTTGAACAAAGTAAAACAAATTTGATAAAAAAAAAAAGTAAAACAAAGGCATGTTGAAATATTTCAAAAATTCTGAAAGCATCTATAAATATTACAAAACACCATAAAACATAAAATTAAAATATCGATTCAATCAATTTTCTTAAAAACATAAAATACTTTTTTACATGGAGGAGGGAGGGAGTAGTGGGGTGTGTGATTGAGATTTCAAATAATAAATTTTTAATATTTTAATAAATAATCTAAAAAGATTTGATTGAGAGAAGAGAGAG
The DNA here is from genome assembly GCA_963454935.2 of Ilex paraguariensis. NCBI lineage: Eukaryota > Viridiplantae > Streptophyta > Magnoliopsida > Aquifoliales > Aquifoliaceae > Ilex > Ilex paraguariensis. The sequence continues at coordinate 687,291 of CAUOFW020009168.1, read as the reverse complement.
TCATTGTAGATGAATGTCCATCCTATACGACTCAATTGATACTCTTATGTAATAATCATCCCTCAAGGAGTGCTTAGTGTTTATCGTAAATCATTAAGTAAGGTCTTATGTATAATGTTCTGAAAGAGTAATTTTATATTTATATACATAAAAAATGTGCACCAATTGATTGTCCGCTTTTGGATGATAGCAGGTTCTATTGATCCAAAGACTGATAATGATTTGATGAACATAGTATAACTCGTTCCGAAAATGCCAAAAGATTTTGATAGCAAAAACGTCTGACTAACACTTGGTCCCCAAGCCACCTGTTCGAACTTGGGTTGGGTTGGATCGGTAGTTAATATGGATTTGGTTCAGCCCAATTTGTGAGTTATAGATTAGGCCTACACTCTGATGTTAGTAGCCCAAGAAATACTTGTTAAAAATTAACTCAGTACTTTTGTGACTCAAACATGCAATGTCTACTTATAATGGAGCAATTTTATTGTTGTGTCAAAGCCTGCTCTCTTATTTTTCTTTGCTCAGCATAAAAAATGTTTCCTCCAATTTGAAATAAGAAATTTGTAAATTTTCAACAATAGACTTATTTAGCGACGGGGTTAGTATTATGTGGGCTTTATTGATCATTCACTAAGGTGAATTGTCCATGGATTATGATGAGGGTGGAATTTTGAGCATGGGCCGCCAAGATTATAGGCCAAAAGGTCCTACGGCCCAAAAAGAATGTCTTGGATTAGTCCAGCGAAATTGAAGAATTTCCAGTAGGGATTAGAAAGATAAAAGTTCAACCAGGCTCTATCAAGGCCCAGCCTAACAGTAGCCCAAAGAAGAAACGAATCATTCGCCCCTAAACAACTCAGATATGCCACGCGCCCAAAGGACAAGGGGACCATCTCTGAATCAGCTGCAGCTGCGCATTCTTGGACAAAGAAGATGGTGGAGCTTAAGGTCCTAGAGATCGTGGGTACTAGGGGAACGATGAAGAAAGGTTTTTGCAGGACAAGGACAAGAGATTTCCACGNTAATCTTTGAATTTTTTATTATTTTAAATTTACACCTAAATTAACAATTTTGTATTAATTAAGTTCCTTCCTCAATTTTAATCATTTGAACAAAGTAAAACAAATTTGATAAAAAAAAAAAGTAAAACAAAGGCATGTTGAAATATTTCAAAAATTCTGAAAGCATCTATAAATATTACAAAACACCATAAAACATAAAATTAAAATATCGATTCAATCAATTTTCTTAAAAACATAAAATACTTTTTTACATGGAGGAGGGAGGGAGTAGTGGGGTGTGTGATTGAGATTTCAAATAATAAATTTTTAATATTTTAATAAATAATCTAAAAAGATTTGATTGAGAGAAGAGAGAGTCATTGTAGATGAATGTCCATCCTATACGACTCAATTGATACTCTTATGTAATAATNATTTCCACGGGATCAACAAAAAGGCAAGAGATGCCACTATGAACCCTAAGAGAGACAACCCATATATAAAGAATAGTGCCTTACAAATAAAAAGGTCTCCTTTGAAAACCAGATAGAAACTCTGGGATCAAATCCACTCTCCCTATAAACGGTCTTGAGTCTGTAATTCAACTACATTCAACAAAAACTCTATACACAACAAACGGGAGCAAAAAACTCCATTACAATGGATTAGCTAAGTTTTTCAGCTAGTGAACCACTTATTTTCTTGNTTAAAAACATAAAATACTTTTTTACATGGAGGAGGGAGGGAGTAGTGGGGTGTGTGATTGAGATTTCAAATAATAAATTTTTAATATTTTAATAAATAATCTAAAAAGATTTGATTGAGAGAAGAGAGAGTCATTGTAGATGAATGTCCATCCTATACGACTCAATTGATACTCTTATGTAATAATCATCCCTCAAGGAGTGCTTAGTGTTTATCGTAAATCATTAAGTAAGGTCTTATGTATAATGTTCTGAAAGAGTAATTTTATATTTATATACATAAAAAATGTGCACCAATTGATTGTCCGCTNACCCAGTATTAACTGAAATTCACTCTCAATAAAACAACAACGATGGATTATATCAGTAAATTAAGTCTAAATGTTATTACTGTTACTCTATATAGATGCCAAGTTTTAGCCTAAGAGGAGCCAAACCACAGGATAGATTGGCTGTCCACTTTGAGTTAGAGTGTGGCTCTTCTTATTTCTTCTGTCTTTTTTATGATAATCAAATTTACTTATGTCGTTGGAGTATATTGTGTCTTACTAGTTGATGAAGTCCATTACCAATCCGACGAAAACAGGGAATGTAATAGATAAATTTCATGGACGAAATCGATTCAACTAATATTGATGTTTTTTTTTTTCTTTTTTCAGTTGTTTGTTTGCCAAATACAAGAATCCCATAAACTTTGAGCCAACCAAATCTGCCGGAAGTAGGTTTGTCAATCCTGCAGGGTATCAACTATCAAATCAAGCAACACCAGCTGCCTTCTTTGTTCACTTCCTCTATCCTCATATTTTTTTTTTTT
>CAUOFW020009168.1:656711-684737 GCA_963454935.2 Ilex paraguariensis | reverse complement strand
GGCTGCGCCGCCGTCGTCGGCTACTTGTGGTGGCTTCTTCCCCGCCTGAATTATCTTTATCTGCGCTCGCCTGGGAGACTTCAACACCGCCATTAGTAGGGTCTTCATGAGGTAGATTCGGGTTAGGCAATTCGGGTTCGGATGAAGTATTAGGGTTCGTAGCATCAAAGGCTAGGGCTGCTGCTGCTGGTGGTGAAGGAGGAGGAGGAGGAGGAGGAGAAGTTTGATCATGTGGGACTAGGTTTTGAGGGGGGTTTTGATCGGACGACGGTGGTTGATTGAGAGAAGAATACGAAGAAGGAAGTGGTTGTTGTGAAGAGTAAGCTAAGGTTTCTGATGGGGAAAAGTTCAGATTGCGAGAATCGAGTTCGGGTGGATGATTGGGAGGGGGTTCAGAAGCTAGGGTTTCGGAGAGTACAGAATCCATGATGAGAGAGAGAGAAAGAGGGAGAAATAATCTTGGACAAGATTTGGATATGGCCTCGTTGTGACGTCGCGTTACTTCGCCTTAAAAAGATCGGTTCCGGTGATCTTACAAAAAAAAATTATTTTTTTTTCTAAATTGATTCAAAATTAAATTTTATTTTTTATTTTGAAATAATCTTTGAATTTTTTATTATTTTAAATTTACACCTAAATTAACAATTTTGTATTAATTAAGTTCCTTCCTCAATTTTAATCATTTGAACAAAGTAAAACAAATTTGATAAAAAAAAAAAGTAAAACAAAGGCATGTTGAAATATTTCAAAAATTCTGAAAGCATCTATAAATATTACAAAACACCATAAAACATAAAATTAAAATATCGATTCAATCAATTTTCTTAAAAACATAAAATACTTTTTTACATGGAGGAGGGAGGGAGTAGTGGGGTGTGTGATTGAGATTTCAAATAATAAATTTTTAATATTTTAATAAATAATCTGAAAAGATTTGATTGAGAGAAGAGAGAGTCATTGTAGATGAATGTCCATCCTATACGACTCAATTGATACTCTTATGTAATAATCATCCCTCAAGGAGTGCTTAGTGTTTATCGTAAATCATTAAGTAAGGTCTTATGTATAATGTTCTGAAAGAGTAATTTTATATTTATATACATAAAAAATGTGCACCAATTGATTGTCCGCTTTTGGATGATAGCAGGTTCTATTGATCCAAAGACTGATAATGATTTGATGAACATAGTATAACTCGTTCCGAAAATGCCAAAAGATTTTGATAGCAAAAACGTCTGACTAACACTTGGTCCCCAAGCCACCTGTTCGAACTTGGGTTGGGTTGGATCGGTAGTTAATATGGATTTGGTTCAGCCCAATTTGTGAGTTATAGATTAGGCCTACACTCTGATGTTAGTAGCCCAAGAAATACTTGTTAAAAATTAACTCAGTACTTTTGTGACTCAAACATGCAATGTCTACTTATAATGGAGCAATTTTATTGTTGTGTCAAAGCCTGCTCTCTTATTTTTCTTTGCTCAGCATAAAAAATGTTTCCTCCAATTTGAAATAAGAAATTTGTAAATTTTCAACAATAGACTTATTTAGCGACGGGGTTAGTATTATGTGGGCTTTATTGATCATTCACTAAGGTGAATTGTCCATGGATTATGATGAGGGTGGAATTTTGAGCATGGGCCGCCAAGATTATAGGCCAAAAGGTCCTACGGCCCAAAAAGAATGTCTTGGATTAGTCAAGCGAAATTGAAGAATTTCCAGTAGGGATTAGAAAGATAAAAGTTCAACCAGGCTCTATCAAGGCCCAGCCTAACAATAGCCCAAAGAAGAAACGAATCATTCGCCCCTAAACAACTCAGATATGCCACGCGCCCAAAGGACAAGGGGACCATCTCTGAATCAGCNAAGGAGGAGGAGGAGGAGGAGGAGAAGTTTGATCATGTGGGACTAGGTTTTGAGGGGGGTTTTGATCGGACGACGGTGGTTGATTGAGAGAAGAATACGAAGAAGGAAGTGGTTGTTGTGAAGAGTAAGCTAAGGTTTCTGATGGGGAAAAGTTCAGATTGCGAGAATCGAGTTCGGGTGGATGATTGGGAGGGGGTTCAGAAGCTAGGGTTTCGGAGAGTACAGAATCCATGATGAGAGAGAGAGAAAGAGGGAGAAATAATCTTGGACAAGATTTGGATATGGCCTCGTTGTGACGTCGCGTTACTTCGCCTTAAAAAGATCGGTTCCGGTGATCTTACAAAAAAAAATTATTTTTTTTTCTAAATTGATTCAAAATTAAATTTTATTTTTTATTTTGAAATAATCTTTGAATTTTTTATTATTTTAAATTTACACCTAAATTAACAATTTTGTATTAATTAAGTTCCTTCCTCAATTTTAATCATTTGAACAAAGTAAAACAAATTTGATAAAAAAAAAAAGTAAAACAAAGGCATGTTGAAATATTTCAAAAATTCTGAAAGCATCTATAAATATTACAAAACACCATAAAACATAAAATTAAAATATCGATTCAATCAATTTTCTTAAAAACATAAAATACTTTTTTACATGGAGGAGGGAGGGAGTAGTGGGGTGTGTGATTGAGATTTCAAATAATAAATTTTTAATATTTTAATAAATAATCTAAAAAGATTTGATTGAGAGAAGAGAGAGTCATTGTAGATGAATGTCCATCCTATACGACTCAATTGATACTCTTATGTAATAATCATCCCTCAAGGAGTGCTTAGTGTTTATCGTAAATCATTAAGTAAGGTCTTATGTTTAATGTTCTGAAAGAGTAATTTTATATTTATATACATAAAAAATGTGCACCAATTGATTGTCCGCTTTTGGATGATAGCAGGTTCTATTGATCCAAAGACTGATAATGATTTGATGAACATAGTATAACTCGTTCCGAAAATGCCAAAAGATTTTGATAGCAAAAACGTCTGACTAACACTTGGTCCCCAAGCCACCTGTTCGAACTTGGGTTGGGTTGGATCGGTAGTTAATATGGATTTGGTTCAGCCCAATTTGTGAGTTATAGATTAGGCCTACACTCTGATGTTAGTAGCCCAAGAAATACTTGTTAAAAATTAACTCAGTACTTTTGTGACTCAAACATGCAATGTCTACTTATAATGGAGCAATTTTATTGTTGTGTCAAAGCCTGCTCTCTTATTTTTCTTTGCTCAGCATAAAAAATGTTTCCTCCAATTTGAAATAAGAAATTTGTAAATTTTCAACAATAGACTTATTTAGCGACGGGGTTAGTATTATGTGGGCTTTATTGATCATTCACTAAGGTGAATTGTCCATGGATTATGATGAGGGTGGAATTTTGAGCATGGGCCGCCAAGATTATAGGCCAAAAGGTCCTACGGCCCAAAAAGAATGTCTTGGATTAGTCAAGCGAAATTGAAGAATTTCCAGTAGGGATTAGAAAGATAAAAGTTCAACCAGGCTCTATCAAGGCCCAGCCTAACAATAGCCCAAAGAAGAAACGAATCATTCGCCCCTAAACAACCCAGATATGCCATGCGCCCAAAGGATAAGGGGACCATCTCTGAAACAGCTGCAACTACGCATTCTTGGACACAGAAGATGGTGGAGCTTAAGGTCCTAGAGATCGTGGGTACTAAGGGAACGATGGAGAAAGGTTTTTGCAGGACAAGGATAGGAGATTTCCACAGGATCAACAAAAAGGCAAGAGATGCCACTATGAACCCTAAGAGAGACAACCCATATATAAAGAATAGTGCCTTACAAATAAAATGGTCTCCTTTGAAAACCAGATAGAAACTCTGGGATCAAATCCACTCTCCCTATAAACGGTCTTGAGTCTGTAATTCGACCACATTCAACAAAAACTCTATACACAACAAGCGGGAGCAAAAAACTCCATTACAATGGATTAGCCAAGTTTTTCAGCTAGTGAACCACTTATTTTCTTATATATTCTCATTCATTTTTACACACACACGACACACCCACCAAGAGCCTGGACTTGGGCAATAATTTCCGAGACTCCATTAGATTAGATGCCCAAAGTCTTTCCAAATGTTATCTGAACAAAACTTATTGATCTAATTTGGTAACTTAGTTAGTCACAGACGGAAATCCAGTATTAACTGAAATTCACTCTCAATAAAACAACAACGATGGATTATATCAGTAAATTAAGTCTAAATGTTATTACTGTTACTCTATATAGATGCCAAGTTTTAGCCTAAGAGGAGCCAAACCACAGGATAGATTGGCTGTCCACTTTGAGTTAAGAGTGTGGCTCTTCTTATTTCTTCTGTCTTTTTTATGATAATCAAATTTACTTATGTCGTTGGAGTATATTGTGTCTTACTAGTTGATGAAGTCCATTACCAATCCGACGAAAACAGGGAATGTAATAGATAAATTTCATGGACGAATTCGATTCAACTAATATTGATGTTTTTTTTTTCTTTTTTCAGTTGTTTGTTTGCCAAATACAAGAATCCCATAAACTTTGAGCCAACCAAATCTGCCGGAAGTAGGTTTGTCAATCCTGCAGGGTATCAACTATCAAATCAAGCAACACCAGCTGCCTTCTTTGTTCACTTCCTCTATCCTCATATTTTTTTTTTTTTTGGGTCATTCAACAAAAATATATAAACAAGAAACGACTCAATTACAATAAATCTAGTCTATCCAATGCCTCCTCTGGCTTTCTTCTTGATCAGTTGCATGATCTTCAGTGTTGGGTTTGTAACCAGTAAACTTCCATTCCTAGTTTGTGTAGCAACTAGGTGAGCCAATTGATTGACTGATCTTCAAACTGCTTTAAATTGGATTGAAGGGAGTTGTTCAACAAATAGCCATATATCCTTCTGAATTGATTCCACCTCCCTCAAACGCTCATCTGGTCCTTTTGACAAAGAGTTCACAAGCATCTGTAAATCATTCTCCACGTGTAACAAAGTTCATCCTTCAACAATTGCTAAGTTGCAAGCACGCCTTACAGCCCAAGCCTTAGAGGCCAAGGGAAAAGCCATACTCATTGTCCCAGAGAGTCCTGCTATCATTCTGCCTGTATGATCACGAGCCACCNACTGCTTTAAATTGGATTGAAGGGAGTTGTTCAACAAATAGCCATATATCCTTCTGAATTGATTCCACCTCCCTCAAACGCTCATCTGGTCCTTTTGACAAAGAGTTCACAAGCATCTGTAAATCATTCTCCATGTGTAACAAAGTTCATCCTTCAACAATTGCTAAGTTGCAAGCACGCCTTACAGCCCAAGCTTTAGAGGCCAAGGGAAAAGCCATACTCATTGTCCCAGAGAGTCCTGCTATCATTCTGCCTGTATGATCACGAGCCACTACTGCATACGCTCATCTCTTGGCTTTAACTAGAAAGGTCCCATCACAATTTATTTTTACCTAGCCTTGAGAGGGTGCAAGCTATGTTGTTGCTACATACCTACTCTGCTGATTGGATGGAGGCATCATTTTCTCTTGCTTGTTGGAACTCCATAATAGCAATCTTTGCTTGTGTAATGACATTCTTGCTACTAACTGTTTTGTGCCTGAAACACCCCTCATTCCGTGCTTTCCAAATAAACCATATCAAGTACGCCAATAAAGTTTTGCCATCGTGTTGGTGACCCACCAGCCATGCATCAATCCTAGTCACTTTCTATATGTCCACTGCAATTTGCAGTGAAGACTCATACCAGACCCAAGTCACTCAGGGGCACAGTAAAAATAGATGTTTTATTGTTTCCTCTTCATCCCCACATCTATACAACTTTTAAAAGCATCTAAACATGAAAAACATTTATTTTTCCCTTGACAAACACTATAAAACCAAAATTATCCTTAATTTAATAGTCATTAAAACTATGTAATCCTTAATTTTATTTTTCTTAAATTAAAATTAATTAGGTCATTTCAATTGGTGTTACTACCAAAATTGCACCTCTTCATCTCTCCCTCACATAACTCCATGAAATGTTAATTGGCACCCTTATCAATAAATCATTAACGAGCAGGATTTGAACCATACCCACTTTCTCAAAAACGTATACCCCCCAACCCTTGTACTCCATGTCTCTCTCCATGCTCTTTTGACTGATCAGCTCCACCATATCTCTTCTATTGCAGTGGTGGCGAGCCTCTGATTCTCATCCACCACCAATGAACCGATTGCCTCTCAAAAGTCAAGTAAAACCTATAATTTCATAAATACTTGTTTGCTGGTTTGATCTTATCTCAAATTTTCTTTTACGATCTCAACTTATCCTAACTGAACATTGATTTTCATATTCTTAACTCAGTGAAGTGCGTCTATTGCAAAAATGGTGCAACTGAAAAGGATTTTGTCCAATCTCCAACCAGTTTCGTATGTCCACAAAATTTATGTTGTATTCATGTTAGGGTGACCATTAGTTGCCCAAAAAAAGGTAAAGTTGTTGCAAAGCTTGTGATTTTCCCCAAGTCTACAAAAGCTAATTATTGGGGTCTCTTTGACCCTTTCCTGCATTTTATTCTATTTAGTATGATATCACATTGCTAAAGTAGTTCTTGATACAGTTTCTCACTATGTCCCGATCTCAAATGGTTGACACACATTTCCTATACACAATTGATTTTCCTTTATATGTTGCCACTCCATTTGAGATCTTTAAAGGGCCAAATTTTGTTTGTTTTGAAGATGATTAGATCTGTGTTGCTAAAGCTCTTGATTGTATCACTTAGTCACTTATATTATTCATATCTTTTGTTTTTTTTTTTCATTTGTATAATTAAGTTGTATGAATGTTATTTCACTCTTGTGGGTTGTCAATTATAATAATGGTTTGAGGTATTTATAGTTTTTGGGTTCACTAGACGCAGCGGTCTCAACTTGTTAGTTATAAATAATTGATTTGTATTTAGAAACGGTTTTTTTTTAATTTTTAATCTGTCTGTCATTTCAATCTTTAGAAATTAAGCCACTTTTTTTCCATGCGAGGCACTTGGGGTTTTTTTCTTTGGGGGGCACAGTTAGATTTTTTACAAACCATTAATGACTTGGTATTTGCAACATGTATAATGGGGGGGGGGGGGGTTTGGGTCATCAAATGTTTGATCACCAATTGTCTACTACACTTTGACAAGCAAGGGTTTGAACTTAAATCTTTAGTTCTTTTGCTATGTAAATCCAAATCCTGACCCCAAAACTCGAAGGTAGCTTGGACAGATACATTGAAAGAATGTTTTCCCTGAGTACGTATAAAATTCATGATTCATTCCGTGATAGTTTCTTGAATATAATAGTTTTGATATTAATCAAGTTTGTTATTCATTACTAATGTATACCCTTTGCTTCGATTGAGTTGAGTTTGTTTTACTTTGATATCATTCAGTCTTTGCTTGTTCCGTTTATTATGTGTAGTTGTCGCCTAAACTTGGCTCTTAAGTTCTATGATTTGTGTAGTTTTACAATATTAGTTTTGCAAGTATAATGAGTGGATTTATATATTGAGGATTTTCTAGGAAGTCAAGTAGATGTCTATCAATGATTAGGCAATGATAGAGTTTAGCATAACAACTTCTGAAAGAAAAATTTAGGTTTTTGGTTGGATTTGAATTAACTGATTTTCAAAATGTGTCATTAAACTCTCAATTATGGGATTACACCTTCATAGAAGGTCGTTGTTTTGACTCTACTTGTAGGCTTTTTAATGAGTCAATTGTGCTTAAATAATATGATGCATTACTTGTTGCAAATCAGCCAGAGTCAGTGATGGGATTCAAAAAGTTGTTATAGATCTCTTGTAAAACTGAATCATCAGTCTTTTTTTTTTGGTAAGTTTTCGTCACAACAATGCTTTGAAAGATTGAGAAAAGATATAGCATTGAAAATGGAATGGAGTTTGAAAGTATTTGACATCTTGAAAAACAATTATCACTCTTACAATTTGCACTTTGTTTTTAAATTCGAAATGATTTAGTGCAACTGCTTGAAGTTGAGGGAGATTACCTAGAATTATTCTCATGTATAAAGAGGTTTTGTGTAATTACCCATTATTGAGAAAACCTTCATTGTGCAAATTAGATGTCGCCGCACTTGTCCGTGAAATTGACCGTAAGAATCACATTTGGTTTTTACAATACTTATTTTCCATTCAAAGTTTCAAGTAATAGTTTCCTGGAAAATTATAACTGTCGTGCCCCCACAATAATCAAAATGCAAGCCCTCCACAGCTTGCTAGGTTAGGTTTTTTTTTTTTTTTTGTTTAAAATTATTTTGAAAATGGGTTTGACAATTTAGTGAATTTTAATGGTGGATTTTTCGGGCGTTGTTATTTGAAGATTGCAAGGACGATAATCAAGAAGATCTTGGCCAAGTCTTCAAAGAAGACCAGAATGCTTTTCATTTTTCCTTCGCTTGGCAATGGCATTCTAGCTATCCTTTCTCTTATATTTGCAACTTGGTTAGCCAGATTGCCAAAGATATGAAGATATAGAAGATGTCTACCTCACTAAGTTCACCTCGAAAGGAGGCAAAACTACAAAATCAAATCTATAATCTTCTCTGAGAGGGACATGNCCTGCTCTCTTATTTTTCTTTGCTCAGCATAAAAAATGTTTCCTCCAATTTGAAATAAGAAATTTGTAAATTTTCAACAATAGACTTATTTAGCGACGGGGTTAGTATTATGTGGGCTTTATTGATCATTCACTAAGGTGAATTGTCCATGGATTATGATGAGGGTGGAATTTTGAGCATGGGCCGCCAAGATTATAGGCCAAAAGGTCCTACGGCCCAAAAAGAATGTCTTGGATTAGTCCAGCGAAATTGAAGAATTTCCAGTAGGGATTAGAAAGATAAAAGTTCAACCAGGCTCTATCAAGGCCCAGCCTAACAGTAGCCCAAAGAAGAAACGAATCATTCGCCCCTAAACAACTCAGATATGCCACGCGCCCAAAGGACAAGGGGACCATCTCTGAATCAGCTGCAGCTGCGCATTCTTGGACAAAGAAGATGGTGGAGCTTAAGGTCCTAGAGATCGTGGGTACTAGGGGAACGATGAAGAAAGGTTTTTGCAGGACAAGGACAAGAGATTTCCACGGGATCAACAAAAAGGCAAGAGATGCCACTATGAACCCTAAGAGAGACAACCCATATATAAAGAATAGTGCCTTACAAATAAAAAGGTCTCCTTTGAAAACCAGATAGAAACTCTGGGATCAAATCCACTCTCCCTATAAACGGTCTTGAGTCTGTAATTCAACTACATTCAACAAAAACTCTATACACAACAAACGGGAGCAAAAAACTCCATTACAATGGATTAGCTAAGTTTTTCAGCTAGTGAACCACTTATTTTCTTGTATATTCTCATTCATTTTTACACACACACGACACACCCACCAAGAGCCTGGACTTGGGCAATAATTTCCGAGACTCCATTAGATTAGATGCCCAAAGTCTTTCCAAATGTTATCTGAACAAAACTTATTGATCTAATTTGGTAACTTAGTTAGTCACAGACGGAAACCCAGTATTAACTGAAATTCACTCTCAATAAAACAACAACGATGGATTATATCAGTAAATTAAGTCTAAATGTTATTACTGTTACTCTATATAGATGCCAAGTTTTAGCCTAAGAGGAGCCAAACCACAGGATAGATTGGCTGTCCACTTTGAGTTAAGAGTGTGGCTCTTCTTATTTCTTCTGTCTTTTTTATGATAATCAAATTTACTTATGTCGTTGGAGTATATTGTGTCTTACTAGTTGATGAAGTCCATTACCAATCCGACGAAAACAGGGAATGTAATAGATAAATTTCATGGACGAATTCGATTCAACTAATATTGATGTTTTTTTTTTCTTTTTTCAGTTGTTTGTTTGCCAAATACAAGAATCCCATAAACTTTGAGCCAACCAAATCTGCCGGAAGTAGGTTTGTCAATCCTGCAGGGTATCAACTATCAAATCAAGCAACACCAGCTGCCTTCTTTGTTCACTTCCTCTATCCTCATATTTTTTTTTTTGGGTCATTCAACAAAAATATATAAACAAGAAACGACTCAATTACAATAAATCTAGTCTATCCAATGCCTCCTCTGGCTTTCTTCTTGATCAGTTGCATGATCTTCAGTGTTGGGTTTGTAACCAGTAAACTTCCATTCCTAGTTTGTGTAGCAACTAGGTGAGCCAATTGATTGACTGATCTTCAAACTGCTTTAAATTGGATTGAAGGGAGTTGTTCAACAAATAGCCATATATCCTTCTGAATTGATTCCACCTCCCTCAAACGCTCATCTGGTCCTTTTGACAAAGAGTTCACAAGCATCTGTAAATCATTCTCCATGTGTAACAAAGTTCATCCTTCAACAATTGCTAAGTTGCAAGCACGCCTTACAGCCCAAGCTTTAGAGGCCAAGGGAAAAGCCATACTCATTGTCCCAGAGAGTCCTGCTATCATTCTGCCTGTATGATCACGAGCCACTACTGCATACGCTCATCTCTTGGCTTTAACTAGAAAGGTCCCATCACAATTTATTTTTACCTAGCCTTGAGAGGGTGCAAGCTATGTTGTTGCTACATACCTACTCTGCTGATTGGATGGAGGCATCATTTTCTCTTGCTTGTTGGAACTCCATAATAGCAATCTTTGCTTGTGTAATGACATTCTTGCTACTAACTGTTTTGTGCCTGAAACACCCCTCATTCCGTGCTTTCCAAATAAACCATATCAAGTACGCCAATAAAGTTTTGCCATCGTGTTGGTGACCCACCAGCCATGCATCAATCCTAGTCACTTTCTATATGTCCACTGCAATTTGCAGTGAAGACTCATACCAGACCCAAGTCACTCAGGGGCACAGTAAAAATAGATGTTTTATTGTTTCCTCTTCATCCCCACATCTATACAACTTTTAAAAGCATCTAAACATGAAAAACATTTATTTTTCCCTTGACAAACACTATAAAACCAAAATTATCCTTAATTTAATAGTCATTAAAACTATGTAATCCTTAATTTTATTTTTCTTAAATTAAAATTAATTAGGTCATTTCAATTGGTGTTACTACCAAAATTGCACCTCTTCATCTCTCCCTCACATAACTCCATGAAATGTTAATTGGCACCCTTATCAATAAATCATTAACGAGCAGGATTTGAACCATACCCACTTTCTCAAAAACGTATACCCCCCAACCCTTGTACTCCATGTCTCTCTCCATGCTCTTTTGACTGATCAGCTCCACCATATCTCTTCTATTGCAGTGGTGGCGAGCCTCTGATTCTCATCCACCACCAATGAACCGATTGCCTCTCAAAAGTCAAGTAAAACCTATAATTTCATAAATACTTGTTTGCTGGTTTGATCTTATCTCAAATTTTCTTTTACGATCTCAACTTATCCTAACTGAACATTGATTTTCATATTCTTAACTCAGTGAAGTGCGTCTATTGCAAAAATGGTGCAACTGAAAAGGATTTTGTCCAATCTCCAACCAGTTTCGTATGTCCACAAAATTTATGTTGTATTCATGTTAGGGTGACCATTAGTTGCCCAAAAAAAGGTAAAGTTGTTGCAAAGCTTGTGATTTTCCCCAAGTCTACAAAAGCTAATTATTGGGGTCTCTTTGACCCTTTCCTGCATTTTATTCTATTTAGTATGATATCACATTGCTAAAGTAGTTCTTGATACAGTTTCTCACTATGTCCCGATCTCAAATGGTTGACACACATTTCCTATACACAATTGATTTTCCTTTATATGTTGCCACTCCATTTGAGATCTTTAAAGGGCCAAATTTTGTTTGTTTTGAAGATGATTAGATCTGTGTTGCTAAAGCTCTTGATTGTATCACTTAGTCACTTATATTATTCATATCTTTTGTTTTTTTTTTTCATTTGTATAATTAAGTTGTATGAATGTTATTTCACTCTTGTGGGTTGTCAATTATAATAATGGTTTGAGGTATTTATAGTTTTTGGGTTCACTAGACGCAGCGGTCTCAACTTGTTAGTTATAAATAATTGATTTGTATTTAGAAACGGTTTTTTTTTAATTTTTAATCTGTCTGTCATTTCAATCTTTAGAAATTAAGCCACTTTTTTTCCATGCGAGGCACTTGGGGTTTTTTTCTTTGGGGGGCACAGTTAGATTTTTTACAAACCATTAATGACTTGGTATTTGCAACATGTATAATGGGGGGGGGGGGGGTTTGGGTCATCAAATGTTTGATCACCAATTGTCTACTACACTTTGACAAGCAAGGGTTTGAACTTAAATCTTTAGTTCTTTTGCTATGTAAATCCAAATCCTGACCCCAAAACTCGAAGGTAGCTTGGACAGATACATTGAAAGAATGTTTTCCCTGAGTACGTATAAAATTCATGATTCATTCCGTGATAGTTTCTTGAATATAATAGTTTTGATATTAATCAAGTTTGTTATTCATTACTAATGTATACCCTTTGCTTCGATTGAGTTGAGTTTGTTTTACTTTGATATCATTCAGTCTTTGCTTGTTCCGTTTATTATGTGTAGTTGTCGCCTAAACTTGGCTCTTAAGTTCTATGATTTGTGTAGTTTTACAATATTAGTTTTGCAAGTATAATGAGTGGATTTATATATTGAGGATTTTCTAGGAAGTCAAGTAGATGTCTATCAATGATTAGGCAATGATAGAGTTTAGCATAACAACTTCTGAAAGAAAAATTTAGGTTTTTGGTTGGATTTGAATTAACTGATTTTCAAAATGTGTCATTAAACTCTCAATTATGGGATTACACCTTCATAGAAGGTCGTTGTTTTGACTCTACTTGTAGGCTTTTTAATGAGTCAATTGTGCTTAAATAATATGATGCATTACTTGTTGCAAATCAGCCAGAGTCAGTGATGGGATTCAAAAAGTTGTTATAGATCTCTTGTAAAACTGAATCATCAGTCTTTTTTTTTTGGTAAGTTTTCGTCACAACAATGCTTTGAAAGATTGAGAAAAGATATAGCATTGAAAATGGAATGGAGTTTGAAAGTATTTGACATCTTGAAAAACAATTATCACTCTTACAATTTGCACTTTGTTTTTAAATTCGAAATGATTTAGTGCAACTGCTTGAAGTTGAGGGAGATTACCTAGAATTATTCTCATGTATAAAGAGGTTTTGTGTAATTACCCATTATTGAGAAAACCTTCATTGTGCAAATTAGATGTCGCCGCACTTGTCCGTGAAATTGACCGTAAGAATCACATTTGGTTTTTACAATACTTATTTTCCATTCAAAGTTTCAAGTAATAGTTTCCTGGAAAATTATAACTGTCGTGCCCCCACAATAATCAAAATGCAAGCCCTCCACAGCTTGCTAGGTTAGGTTTTTTTTTTTTTTTTGTTTAAAATTATTTTGAAAATGGGTTTGACAATTTAGTGAATTTTAATGGTGGATTTTTCGGGCGTTGTTATTTGAAGATTGCAAGGACGATAATCAAGAAGATCTTGGCCAAGTCTTCAAAGAAGACCAGAATGCTTTTCATTTTTCCTTCGCTTGGCAATGGCATTCTAGCTATCCTTTCTCTTATATTTGCAACTTGGTTAGCCAGATTGCCAAAGATATGAAGATATAGAAGATGTCTACCTCACTAAGTTCACCTCGAAAGGAGGCAAAACTACAAAATCAAATCTATAATCTTCTCTGAGAGGGACATGGATCTTTTGCCAAAAACCCAATGTCTTACATTTTAAGGAAGTGCGAAACATATGTTTTGAGCGGCTACATATTGAAAAGGCACTTGACCAATTTCATGTCACTTAAATTTTTAACAAAGTTTTTCTCGAATTTCAACTCAAAGGCCAAAATAGATCTGATTCATATTATTTCTAATGTTTGAATTATTTCAAGGATTAAAATTTTATTTCAAAACGGTCAAAATGGTCGAAATGTTTACTTACTCAAGAAAACCAAAATGAATGAGTGAATTTGAGGTGTTTCAAATTGTTTCGTGATGTTTCGATGTATTTCAAGATTTTTTCAGAGTGTTTCAATGTATTTCAATATGTTTCAATAGATTTTTTTTTNCAGTAGGGATTAGAAAGATAAAAGTTCAACCAGGCTCTATCAAGGCCCAGCCTAACAATAGCCCAAAGAAGAAACGAATCATTCGCCCCTAAACAACCCAGATATGCCATGCGCCCAAAGGATAAGGGGACCATCTCTGAAACAGCTGCAACTACGCATTCTTGGACACAGAAGATGGTGGAGCTTAAGGTCCTAGAGATCGTGGGTACTAAGGGAACGATGGAGAAAGGTTTTTGCAGGACAAGGATAGGAGATTTCCACAGGATCAACAAAAAGGCAAGAGATGCCACTATGAACCCTAAGAGAGACAACCCATATATAAAGAATAGTGCCTTACAAATAAAATGGTCTCCTTTGAAAACCAGATAGAAACTCTGGGATCAAATCCACTCTCCCTATAAACGGTCTTGAGTCTGTAATTCGACCACATTCAACAAAAACTCTATACACAACAAGCGGGAGCAAAAAACTCCATTACAATGGATTAGCCAAGTTTTTCAGCTAGTGAACCACTTATTTTCTTATATATTCTCATTCATTTTTACACACACACGACACACCCACCAAGAGCCTGGACTTGGGCAATAATTTCCGAGACTCCATTAGATTAGATGCCCAAAGTCTTTCCAAATGTTATCTGAACAAAACTTATTGATCTAATTTGGTAACTTAGTTAGTCACAGATGAAAACCCAGTATTAACTGAAATTCACTCTCAATAAAACAACAACGATGGATTATATCAGTAAATTAAGTCTAAATGTTATTACTGTTACTCTATATAGATGCCAAGTTTTAGCCTAAGAGGAGCCAAACCACAGGATAGATTGGCTGTCCACTTTGAGTTAGAGTGTGGCTCTTCTTATTTCTTCTGTCTTTTTTATGATAATCAAATTTACTTATGTCGTTGGAGTATATTGTGTCTTACTAGTTGATGAAGTCCATTACCAATCCGACGAAAACAGGGAATGTAATAGATAAATTTCATGGACGAATTCGATTCAACTAATATTGATGTTTTTTTTTTCTTTTTTCAGTTGTTTGTTTGCCAAATACAAGAATCCCATAAACTTTGAGCCAACCAAATCTGCCGGAAGTAGGTTTGTCAATCCTGCAGGGTATCAACTATCAAATCAAGCAACACCAGCTGCCTTCTTTGTTCACTTCCTCTATCCTCATATTTTTTTTTTTTTTGGGTCATTCAACAAAAATATATAATCAAGAAACGACTCAATTACAATAAATCTAGTCTATCCAATGCCTCCTCTGGCTTTCTTCTTGATCAGTTGCATGATCTTCAGTGTTGGGTTTGTAACCAGTAAACTTCCATTCCTAGTTTGTGTAGCAACTAGGTGAGCCAATTGATTGACTGATCTTCAAACTGCTTTAAATTGGATTGAAGGGAGTTGTTCAACAAATAGCCATATATCCTTCTGAATTGATTCCACCTCCCTCAAACGCTCATCTGGTCCTTTTGACAAAGAGTTCACAAGCATCTGTAAATCATTCTCCATGTGTAACAAAGTTCATCCTTCAACAATTGCTAAGTTGCAAGCACGCCTTACAGCCCAAGCTTTAGAGGCCAAGGGAAAAGCCATACTCATTGTCCCAGAGAGTCCTGCTATCATTCTGCCTGTATGATCACGAGCCACTACTGCATACGCTCATCTCTTGGCTTTAACTAGAAAGGTCCCATCACAATTTATTTTTACCTAGCCTTGAGAGGGTGCAAGCTATGTTGTTGCTACATACCTACTCTGCTGATTGGATGGAGGCATCATTTTCTCTTGCTTGTTGGAACTCCATAATAGCAATCTTTGCTTGTGTAATGACATTCTTGCTACTAACTGTTTTGTGCCTGAAACACCCCTCATTCCGTGCTTTCCAAATAAACCATATCAAGTACGCCAATAAAGTTTTGCCATCGTGTTGGTGACCCACCAGCCATGCATCAATCCTAGTCACTTTCTATATGTCCACTGCAATTTGCAGTGAAGACTCATACCAGACCCAAGTCACTCAGGGGCACAGTAAAAATAGATGTTTTATTGTTTCCTCTTCATCCCCACATCTATACAACTTTTAAAAGCATCTAAACATGAAAAACATTT
The DNA here is from genome assembly GCA_963454935.2 of Ilex paraguariensis. Taxonomy (NCBI): domain Eukaryota; kingdom Viridiplantae; phylum Streptophyta; class Magnoliopsida; order Aquifoliales; family Aquifoliaceae; genus Ilex; species Ilex paraguariensis. Next base: position 668,610 of record CAUOFW020009168.1, on the reverse strand, counting down.
ATTTTTCCCTTGACAAACACTATAAAACCAAAATTATCCTTAATTTAATAGTCATTAAAACTATGTAATCCTTAATTTTATTTTTCTTAAATTAAAATTAATTAGGTCATTTCAATTGGTGTTACTACCAAAATTGCACCTCTTCATCTCTCCCTCACATAACTCCATGAAATGTTAATTGGCACCCTTATCAATAAATCATTAACGAGCAGGATTTGAACCATACCCACTTTCTCAAAAACGTATACCCCCCAACCCTTGTACTCCATGTCTCTCTCCATGCTCTTTTGACTGATCAGCTCCACCATATCTCTTCTATTGCAGTGGTGGCGAGCCTCTGATTCTCATCCACCACCAATGAACCGATTGCCTCTCAAAAGTCAAGTAAAACCTATAATTTCATAAATACTTGTTTGCTGGTTTGATCTTATCTCAAATTTTCTTTTACGATCTCAACTTATCCTAACTGAACATTGATTTTCATATTCTTAACTCAGTGAAGTGCGTCTATTGCAAAAATGGTGCAACTGAAAAGGATTTTGTCCAATCTCCAACCAGTTTCGTATGTCCACAAAATTTATGTTGTATTCATGTTAGGGTGACCATTAGTTGCCCAAAAAAAGGTAAAGTTGTTGCAAAGCTTGTGATTTTCCCCAAGTCTACAAAAGCTAATTATTGGGGTCTCTTTGACCCTTTCCTGCATTTTATTCTATTTAGTATGATATCACATTGCTAAAGTAGTTCTTGATACAGTTTCTCACTATGTCCCGATCTCAAATGGTTGACACACATTTCCTATACACAATTGATTTTCCTTTATATNTGTTTAAAATTATTTTGAAAATGGGTTTGACAATTTAGTGAATTTTAATGGTGGATTTTTCGGGCGTTGTTATTTGAAGATTGCAAGGACGATAATCAAGAAGATCTTGGCCAAGTCTTCAAAGAAGACCAGAATGCTTTTCATTTTTCCTTCGCTTGGCAATGGCATTCTAGCTATCCTTTCTCTTATATTTGCAACTTGGTTAGCCAGATTGCCAAAGATATGAAGATATAGAAGATGTCTACCTCACTAAGTTCACCTCGAAAGGAGGCAAAACTACAAAATCAAATCTATAATCTTCTCTGAGAGGGACATGGATCTTTTGCCAAAAACCCAATGTCTTACATTTTAAGGAAGTGCGAAACATATGTTTTGAGCGGCTACATATTGAAAAGGCACTTGACCAATTTCATGTCACTTAAATTTTTAACAAAGTTTTTCTCGAATTTCAACTCAAAGGCCAAAATAGATCTGATTCATATTATTTCTAATGTTTGAATTATTTCAAGGATTAAAATTTTATTTCAAAACGGTCAAAATGGTCGAAATGTTTACTTACTCAAGAAAACCAAAATGAATGAGTGAATTTGAGGTGTTTCAAATTGTTTCGTGATGTTTCGATGTATTTCAAGATTTTTTCAGAGTGTTTCAATGTATTTCAATATGTTTCAATAGATTTTTTTTTAAAAAAATTATCCGTTTTCATTCTATTTTTAAAATATCAATCAATACATCAATCACCAAATGGAATTGAATGCTTCTATATTCCACAGTCTAACTTCCTTCTCCCTTTCTCTACCTAGCTCTCACAAAGTTGTGTGTGTGAAACCAATGAGCTACTTTAATAGGTATCAAAGGTTTATAATGTTTTACTTTGGATTTGATTGATATCATTGATTGACAATGTGTTTCTATGGTCATATCTTTTGAATTTCAATTTTCAATTCACTTGTTTAAAACGACATTATATTAATTTGTCACTTGACTTCTATGTTTGCAATTTTTGTAGTAGTGCATCTCCAGGATATACTTGGTCAGTGGCTATGTAATAACTCACAATGAACAATAATTTTGTTACTCTATGATGATGTAACGTTTTATCGTTTTATTTTATCGCACATAGTGGGGTTGCGTAGTTCAATTTTTTTTGTGGGATAACTAAGGTATTTTTTTCTTGTATTTGAATGGCATCATTACTTCTCCTCTCAATCATTGAATCTGACTGTCCATTTGGCCGAAGAGAAGATGAATAAGGTTCTCAAATTGTATTGCAAGATTAAATAGTGTTGCATGGTCCTTTGGGGTGGACATTATGAAAACCATGTATTGTTTTATATATATATATATATATATATAATCAAACATTGAGCAATTAAAACTAAGCTTTCAAAGAAAATATGATTGGGCAACAAAAGAAGAATCTGATAAACTTTTACCGAGGGAAGTAGACGACTAATTCTGACAGGTTTTGTAACGCCCCAAAACACACTCTGGATGACATTACATTCTAAAATCATTCATATCATGAGAGCACTAATATAATGCCTTAAGAAACAAGATTTCATTTGTCATCCATAAATATTTACAACATTATCCAAAAAAATAAGCCCAAGTCATGGCTATTACATATCAAAAATTAATTAAGGAAGTGCAGCGGAATAAACAAAAGAAGCTAGATTACACAATGTTCCAAAAGAATGTCCTAGTCTAGTATAAAAGGAAAAGAGGTTGCTCTATGCGTCCACCTCGAAATCTACACTCCCGTCCCGTGGAGTCTCCCAAGTAGCGGGCTTCTCGACCGTTACGTCCTCCTCCTCAAGCGAGTAATTTGAAAAATGTTAGCAATAGGAGGTGAGCACGAAACTCTGTAGAAAAATTCTCCCAAACCCATACAAGGTTTAGAAAAACATTTAAAACAGTCGATCTCAATTTTAACATAACATAGATACATAATTTGAAATAAAGCAGTGACATTTAAAAAGGATCTCAAATTTATTTAAAAACATTACTTAAATGAATAAATGAGCACCACATACAAATAATAACCATTAATTGCCATAACTAATTTTCAATAATTCTTTCGGTAGATGACATACTTTGTGGTAACCTCCACCCCCTTTTAGGGCACCTTTGATTTTCAAGCATCTTTACCGGGAACCTCTGGAAAAATGGATGAGCATCCTTACATGGAACCTCTTACCAATCACTACATTATTTTCCAAACATCCTTACCGGGAACCTCTCACTCATGTGCATCATAAACAACCCAACCAAGCATACAATTCCAACATTTATCTCAATTTACAAGCATCTATCCAAAATTTCCAAAATATATCATATAACAATTCCATAACTAATTAAGAAAATATATGAGATCACAATAACATCATTTTTCTACCCAACACAAAGCACTAAAGTTTCGAAATCCATAATAAAGAAAGTATTTAGGAAGGAAATACATCACTCTCCAAAAATTAGGGTTTTAAAACTAGAAAGGAGATTTCATAGGTATTAAACCCTACTTTGTTCAAAACATGTAATCCTTGCAAAAAGCCTAAGAGAGGATGATTCCTAGTATTTATATAGCATTGATAGCCAAAACATACATATATAAATACCCTATCCTCAATGTAAGTGAATGAGAGAAAACCCCTACCTTGAATCCTTAGCTTTGAAGTGAAGAACAAGAATATTTGATCTTGAATCACCCTTGAATATCTTGTTTTTCCCTTCCTTTCTTCTTCTCTAATGCCCTCTAGGGTTTCAAGAGGTGTGGGGGGTGTGAGGGGAGTGAAGGAAATGAGAGCAAATGAGATGAAAATGAGTTTAAAACATAGCAGCCTCGAAAAATACTGTTCACAGGCTGTTTTGAGTTTTTTCAAATTTACGATTTTGCCACTAAGAATCTCCAATTTGATCCATATGACTACTCTAAAGTTTTTCGACGTTCTGGATTCATTTTTAATGTTATTTTAACCTAAAAATATTTATTTTTATAATTTATCTCAATACCCAAGTCAACGTACACCCGAAATATTAAAGTTTCTATTTTATCCATCCGAATCGGCTATTAATGAAGTTATGCGATGTTTGCAAATAAAAGGTGATAAAGGGTGTTTCTTAAAGCCTTTTATACTTATTTGAAGTCTAAAAGTACTTATTATTCTTATATTTTGATTTAGGATGCAAATGGAGACATTAAATGCAAAACGAAGCTAATTGGACTATTTCGACATCATTTCGTTATCTGAGCATAACTCTCTCATCCAAGCTCCGATTGAGATGATTCAAGATTCTATGGAAAGATATGAAAAAGATCTAAAACTTTCATGTTTTGAGTTTTGAGAGATATTGACTGCATCAAGGTCTAAATCGAGCTTGAAATTACAGCAGTGCACTGTTCACGTGCACTGTTCATAGCCTATCTTCGTCCCTTTTCCATTTCCAATCCATTCTTAAACCAACCAAATTTTTTCCAAACCTCTCTAACACATATTTCTACACCAAACCTATTTAATGCAAGTTCTAAAATCTAAAATTTCATATTTTCACTTATTAAAACCAAATTTCAACTATTATTTTCACTAACATTTTAAATCTCTATTTTTCCAATCTACCAAATTCAAACACACATCACTACATATATCCACATTTTTTTATCACAATTATTTATTATATATCTATATACATATATAAAAGAAAATACAGGGTGTTACAGATTTTGTGCCTTCTCTTCAGTTCATTAATCCCCTAGCTTTAGCTAGTCTATAGGGATTCCGTCAATACTTACTTTTTTTTTTTGATCCAACGCCAATGCTTACTTGGGTTGTGAATTTTGGTAAAAAAAAAAAAAGGGTTCAAGCTTCTGTTATACAATATTTTCATACTCAAAATGGTCCACGTGCAAAGCACGTGTGCACCAGCTAATTGATCAAAATAGAATAATGTAAGATGATGGAGGTTCAATTATGGTTATCGAAAAATAATTTTTCGAGGACACAATTTTTTTTCCTCCAATGAGAACTTGACATGTGTAATGATTGTGTTTTTTATTACTTTATTTTAGTTTATCATTTTCACAATCAAATGGTCAAGAAAAAAACAAAGATTAAATGCCTTAAATCATTTGGAAATATGGTACCAAAAAAATTTATGCATAGGTGGGGTGTAAAGGCCAATGCTACAATACAATGAATCGGCTTTAGTTAAAAACTTCACATGTTGCTTTAATGCTTAGAATTTCCTTGTCTTCTTGAAAAACCTACTCGTACTTCCTACCTGCAAAACAAGATTTCCACAAATGTATGATTGTCCGTGTATGAGAGAGAGAGAGAGAGAGAGAGAGAAAGAGAGAGAGAGAGAGAGGTTACGTCAAAATCTGTAAGGAATGCTGATAATTATTTATTTATATATATCAGTCGCTATGTGATACGTGGTCCAAAATCCACTATGTTATAAACGTGCGGTTCTGTAATTGTAACAATGGTGGACTCCATAGCGATTGATTGAGTCCAGACAATGTTGTACGGAGAAAATGTTAGAGAGTTTTCTCTCTCAATGAAAGAGACTTTCTAACAAAAGCATTCTTGTCCTCTTAACTTGACACAAGTTAAAAAATTTTAACCAAACCAGACAATAGGTATGTTAGAACATAAATATATTTAAATATTACATTCTTAACTTTAATTAGTTACTTTTATAAATTCACTTTAAACACACTATTTTACCCAAGTTTCATTAATTTTCAATAATTTATGGGGAATACAACATATATATAAAGAGAGATATAGAGGTAGAGATAGAGAGATAATTTAGAGAGGCTAAATGATTCTCCATATTGGAGAGTATCTTTTGTGTTTGACTAACTAAAAGAGAGAAAATGGAGAGTGAGTTGAAGATGTTCTTATATAACAAAGTTGGAGATGCTCTTATATGACAAATACAACACAATTTAAATGAAATCCACAAAATTATAATTCAAACTTTAGATGAGTGAGTCTCACTGAAAAATTTGATAAGACTCACTTATCTAAGGAATGATATATGCATTTGGGCTGTAATTTTTTAGGTTTTATTTGAATTAAATTATAAGTGATTTTAATGATCAGTTTAGCAGGATGGATGAGAAAATGGAAGGATGGAAGGTATGAGTGATATCTTTTTTATCCTTTGATCCTTTGTGTTTGGTAAAAAGGATAAAAAGTGGGAAAGATTGATTTTTCATTTTTGATGAAAAATGAATTTTTTTAATTTATTATTTTTTATTTATGAAAAAATATAAATACATATTTTATCATTATATTTATATTTGAAATTAATGTATACATAATATGTATTTGACAAAATATGATATATATATATCAAATGATATATAGACAAATCTATAATATAAAGTATGACAGACTTCAATAAATCCATTCGACGATCTCCAAAAGACTCGTTTAATGACCACTAATATTACTCTCAAAACCATTCAAATTGAATTTTTTCTCTTTTAAATCTATCACTTCTTACTTACGTTCTACCTAGGTTTAAACGCACTGTGTCTTCAGACACGAGTTACCCCTTATAACATATATATTAACACACATGATTAATTTTTTTCATCTATTTTTTATCCCAATTTTGAAGGGATAGTTGTTGGTGAGTTAGAAAGAAAGCTCAATCATCCATTTTTCACACTTTCTATTTTTCTTTCTTATCAAACATGATATTTTATCTATTCTTTCAATTTCTCATTATTCTAACTTTTTATCGTTCCAGTTTCTATCATACAAAACGAAACATAAATGACTTTTGATATCTGCAATTTTTGTATATTTCTTATTTCTTCTTACAACATTAATAAGAAATATACAAACAATCTATCCTATTCATGATTGTAATTTTTTTGTCATGAAATAAAGCTTTGATTTGTTTGAAAAAAAAAAAAGAAATATACAAATAAGAGAGAAATTAAACCTCATACAAGAGACCACCAACAAATAAACATGTAAATGAATCACATTTTCTTTAAAATGGGATCCAAATCAAAATATAAGTATTCTGATATGCGTAAGATTATTTATACATCTGACACCGATTCCAATATATTAAATCAGATATAATTAAATAGTGCATTATCTTTCCCTTTCTGATTAGTTCTGAGGTGAACCATGCATGCATCCATTGTTTCTTTTTATTTTTTTTTAATGATCACAAACAAGGGAATATATATAAATTTTGAATATATTTTATCCAATATCATATTATAGTCGCAAGAGTTTAAGAAGACTAGTGGCGGAAGCACTCATAGGCCAGAGTGGGCCGATGCTCCCCCGACATTTGTCTCGTCTACTACACTTATTTATATGATATTTTCACCTACGGCCCCCTTTAATTTTTTAATCTTTCTTTTAACCCTTATATTTTGGTGTCTTGAGAAATGTCATCACATCTTATATTCTTATGTTTTAACAAGTCAAAAAATATATGAGTTATGTGTCGAATTTAAATGGTCTTTTTGAATTAGTGTTGCTTGTTTAATATAATAAATGATGATTTATTGGTCGATTATTTGATTATATACATCAAGAAGAAAATTACCGCAAAAGTTTACACAAAAATATATAATTTTTGGGACACAGATATTTATTTATTTATTTATTTTTTTACAACAGGGATCAGATTGGTTTAAACGGGAGTGCCCAGCTTGTCATAACCAGGCTTGGGGCGGCGGACACCCATATCGCATACTTTTGTGCGATTATTGATCACTCATCACATCCCATCAAAACTGCCTGAAGGATCATAGACATGATATGATATCAAGCATTATTTGGATAAGTGATTGAGTTGAATAGAGTATGACATGAATATTGTGCCCTTTTTTTGTTTTTTTTTGTTTTGTTTCATATCTTAGTATGACTAAATAATGTTAGATATATATTCTTCTGGTATTTTAGTTTTTGTTCTAAACATATTTCTTATGTTTATGTTTAAAAATATGTCCAAACCTTTAATAGTTTATACTAATCAGTCCAGTGAAATTTTTTTATTTGTATATTGTGCCCATCCTAAAGTGAAATGGTGGCTCCGCCACTTAAGAAGATCAATAAGCCCCGGTCCAATTAGTACCATCTCCAAAAAGACTTAATATCTATGTTTCGTTTAGTACGATGAAAAAAAATATAAGAATAGAAAGTTGAATAGATAAAATATCATGTTTGGTAAGGAAGGAAAATAGAAAGGATGAAAAAGTGAATGAAAGTAATTTCTTTCAAACTCACCAAAATCAATCTCTCCAAAATCAGAAGAAAAGTAAATGAAAAATTAATTATATATATATATATATATATCATTTGATATCTATATAATAAAGTAGAATACAATTCAAATTTTAAAAGATAAATAAAATAATTTTTTACTTTTCGCGGTTAAGATCTTTTTAAATTTTACTTTAACATTAATCTGATAGTTAATGTTAACATCTCAAATTTAATAGGGAAAATAGACCCTTAAGCGTGTGTTTGAGGTAATTTTTTAAAAGTACTTTAAAAAAAATAATACTATTGGGACATAATTCAGAGACTTAATAATTGTGACTATTAGATTGTCAGGGAGTCCCCATATTAAAATATTACTGAATCACAACACTATTAATTTGATGATCATAATGCGTTAAGTCGTTAAATTATGTTTCAATAGTATTAGTGAAAAAAAAATAGTATTTGGAACTACCCCACCATTACCACTACCTGTCACCCCTGCCGCCACAACTACCTCTATCACCACCACCACCCCCCATCACCACTGCTGTCGTCGCAATCCTATAATTACTGTCGCCACCCTAACACCACCATCACCCCACCATTGCCCCACCACCCCCACCCCCACCATCACCACCACCGTTGCCGTTGCCGTTGCCGTTATCTTACTACTGTCACTGTCCCACCACCACCACTACCACCACCACCACCACTACTACCAACGCTCGCCCCATTACAATCGATACTTAAATTTTTTTCTCTTTTTTTTATCTTTGTAATTTGATTTTGGGTGCGAATTATAAATATATTTATTATTGACAATTTTTTTTATTACTCCATTTTCTTCAGATATAGGAAATAATTAGTATATATATATACACACGCACACATTAATTTCATATATAAATACAATGATAAATATGGATTTATACTTTTTTAAAAAAAATTTAAAAAATAAAAAAATATATTTTTTCCATATTACCAAACACAAAAAAAAATTTAATCATTTTTATTTTTCATCCATCCTACCAAACATGAAGGAAAAAAATTGCATCTCTCATATTTTTTATCATTTCTACTAAATTGTGTATTAAAGAAGTGAATAAGAGTTTATCAATCAATTTAAAACTCTTGTATCATACGATACGAGATTTTAATTCATTTTTTTAAATAAATACACATAAAAAAATACGTATAAATTTTAAACTTATTTTATCCAAATATCATACATTAATTACAAAAGCGGAAGAAAGTTATTTACCTACATTCACTTCTTCAAACGTTGGATTCTTTTGAAGGTGATACTTAGACTTGGACTTGTCATGCGTCCATTCATCATTTTGGCTAACACACGCTTGTCAGAAAAAGATTGCGATGATCTAAGATTCTGGCTTGTCTTCCAAGTTTCTCTTCGTGGACCTTACTACTTCTTTACTCTTTTTCACTTTCCGCTCTTTTCATCCATCTTTCCTAGAACATTAATTTTTGTTCAATGTATTTAAATATGGCATTTGTAATTTTTTTTTTTTTTTGCATTTCCACTAAATCAATTCAATTATACAAGATGAGTGTTCTTTTTTTTTTTTTTAACGGTTAGAGATGTCCGGGTCAATTTATACGTACTTCCACTAATCACCTACCTAGTCTAGTCAAAGCACTATAAGTATTAACGTCTTTTAAGACAAATTTTTTGTGGCAACAGTGTCTAATGTCACAAAAAAACGTGTTTTGATGAAAATAAAAATGTTTTGTAGCGGTAGTGTTGTCATAAAAATTTTATCTATTGCCACAAATATTATTTGTGACAGTCGTTGCCATTACAAAGATTTTTTGGAACTACATTTATTATGGCGAGACATTATTAGCAAGTTGTGAGTACGGGCACACTATTACAACTGAAGTAGTAACTATAAAAATGAGAATTTTGTAAAAAGATAACAAATGATTTACAATAATTTTTCTCTAACAAAGGAAAGATAATGAGTATTAAAGGAACCCTCACTATTTCTCTCTAACACTATCTCTTTTCTCTCTCTTTGTTTATGCTCTAAATGGGATACACAATCACTCAAAACACTTCTATGAATGTTACTAATTTGACCAAAATGACTTTATTGACAACATTTCTCCCACTTAAAGTCACTTTTGCAATCCTTCTATCCTTTCTACTTGTCATTTCCATGTCGCTTATGTCTCTGCTAGGCCAATAGAAGATTGACACCACATGAACTTGTCATTGTTGATCAGCTTTGTTAGAACATCTGCTAGGTTGTCTTTAGTATGAATTTTTTTGTAAATCCACACTTCTTTCTTCCACCTTCTCATGAACGAAGTGATATTGAACTCGTATGTGCTTTGTCTTCGAGTGAAATGCTGGATTCTTTGCCAAGTGCAAAGCGCTTTGACTATCACAAAACAAAGCAATCTTCTCTTGTTTGTGTCCAAGCTCCTCCAATAGCATTTGTAACCAGATTGCCTCTTTGCTAGCTTGTGTAGCTGCAACTTATTCTGCTTCCGTTGTTGAAGTGGCCATGATAGACTGCAGTTTCGAAACCCAGCTTACAGCTCCTCCAACAAGAGTAAACACATAACCTATGGTGGACTTGCTCTTGTCAAAATCACCTGCATAATCTGAATCAATATATCCTCTGACAGTAAAGTCTGATCCTCCATGACATAATGCAACATTTGAGGTACCTTTGATATATCTCGGGATCTTTTTTACAGTGTTCCAATGCTCTTTACCAGGATTCGCCATGTATCGACTAACTGCTCCCACTGCTTGTGCAATGTCTGGTCTTGTGCAAACCATAGCGAACATTAAGCTACCCACTGCTAATGCATACGGTACTCGAGACATTTACTTTCTCTCCTACACTGCTAGGACTCATACTTGAGAATAACTAGCAAGTTGTGAGTACGAGCACACAATTACAACTAAAGTAGTAACTATAAAAATGAGAATTTTATAAAAAGATAACAAGGGATTTACAATAACTTTTCTCTAACAAACGAAAGACAATGACTATTTAGGAGAATCTTCACTATTTCTCTCTAACACTCTCTCTTTTCTCTCTCTCTTTGTTTATGCTCTAAATGGGATACACAATGACTCAAAACGCTTCTAGAATTTATAGGACTCTCCTATCATGTACCTAGACAAGTATGCAACCCTAGAAAATAAATAGATTCATGAATGACTATTAGACTCTATACATGAATGTTACTAATTTGACCAAAATGACTTTATTGACAATAGACTTGTTGTCACAACACCTTTGTAAAAAGTGGAGTCTCAAAAAGTCTGTAGCGACAATAACCCATCTCAAATAATATTTATAGTAGCAAATAAACTTTTTATAAAAATATTACTGTCACAAAAAAAAATTCAACAAAACATGTTTTTTTTTTGTGACGGTGAACACTATCGCTGGAAAAAAAAAACATATCTTAAAAGATCCTAATTATTGTAGTGAAAACAGACTATCCATATCAAAATTGGAATTAGTATTCATGAAGAATAAATTGCGGGTGTTCCTTTTCATCCTTTGTTTAAGATTCCTAGATCTATGAAAATGGATTGTGCACATTGAGACTAATTTCAGAGTTTTCCACTTAACAGTAATAATTATACTTCAGAATAGTGTGGTAAGATTCAAAAGTTTTCAATAATAAACTGTTTCAGTATCAAGAAATTAAGACCAAAAATATTATTAACCCAATAATTAGAGAGGCTTCCCTCATAAGCTGAGTTTAAAGTTTCAACTAATAAAAAGGCTGAAAAGGTGTAGAAGAACCTCCAAACAACACCCCCCCCCCCCCCCCCCCC
>CAUOFW020009168.1:598990-653548 GCA_963454935.2 Ilex paraguariensis | reverse complement strand
AAAAAAAAAAAAAAAACAAAAGAGAGGGCTAAAAGTTTGAGCAGTGCATCAAAAGCATTCCTGCAATGATTTAAAGAGCATATGTTTCCCACTCAAAAGAAAGATAAAGATGGTCTTGTTACTACTTATACTTTTGTTTCATGTGGCGGGGCCGCTCTTATTTTTAACATTCAGCTGGTAGGCGGATAATTGAGCTGCTCAAAAAATAATATGAGTTGAATTTGAATAATTTTTTAAATTTATTTAAAAATTAAATTTAAGAGATTCGATTTGTTTATATGTAAAATGGTCTAGCTACTTAGATTTAGTTCGTTTTGGACTCAACTCGGACTCGACTTATTTTTTAAATGAGCCGATCTTAAACAGCTTTTCAGATTTGTTTAAAAAAATGAGCTCGACAAGTTCGACTTGGGTGCACAAAACTCGGTTCGTTTATCATTCCTGTCGACGGTCCTTCTATTTCATCCTCAAACCGAACAAAACAAAAAAGGAAAAAAAAAACTAGAATAGAATGTGTGAGAGAGAGAGAAAGAGAGAGAAGAAATACTGCATTTTTTTTTTATTATATAAGAACATCACAATACTCATACATCTTCGGTCATGGATGGGAACAAAAATTGTTTAGGTTCAAAAATTAATTAATCGACGTACATATAAATTAACTCGAACACCCCTATCTATGTAAAAGAAGGGTGACTACATAATTGGCTTAATTTACAGAAATACTAATGCCTTTTTATTTCGTACTTGGAAAGGTCACAACCATTAACTGCAGACTGAATTATATTATCGGGATTATTACTCAACTCAACAAAATTTTGTTCTCCTATCTTGTTTTACAATGTCATTTAGAATTAATTTGGATCTATATCTATCTCTCGCGTAACCATCGAAAAAAAAAAACTAACCATCGATAGCTATCGCCCTCTTATTAATATATCAAAATCATGTCTAAATCAATTCTCTGGTAATGTATTCTTTATTGGTTTTTTTTTGGTATTATCACATTCCCGTCTTTATCATATTCATTTCTGGAGAACAAAATATATTATCTTGAGTACTAAGCAACCACAAACTCAAAATACTCATTTTTTTTTTGTTTGAACTGCAAAATTGTCATCGGTAACGTGCTTGTTTTATTATGCACGGATGTACCACGTACTAAGCTATGTCCCCAGCTGTTTTTGGCTGTAGTAATATGGACTCATTAGTACCATCGCTGGGGGCCTTTGGAGATGATATGTGGTGTCTTTTGCCCCTTCTTGCCCTAGTTTATTACAAGTACGGATGGATATACAGGAAAAATGGACAATGAAAGGGATAGAAATAAAGGACCAGTTACACTTTTTTGAACAGTGTTAAAGCAAGTTATCATCTTAGTATGCTATTAATGGCTTCATCACCTTTAGTCAAGTTTGTAGGTAGATTTGAAATCGCACGTGTATACTGGGCTCACATGAAAATAGTCGGTGGTTTACTGTTGATAATTCCACTTAAAATATATCGTGACTTAAGTTGAGTTAGAGTATATCCTTAAAGAGATAAAAGTGATTAACTTTTAAAGAGTGTAAAAAATAATTAAATCTGAAATACTTGAATTATCAAATGTCAGACACCATCACATCACATAAAAATAGGATTAAAGAATGCTTTTCCACCAGTATTGTTCCCCATACCGCTATACGTGAGTGACCATAGCACAAGTAGATGCTTTGTAAGAAGTTGCTAAATTGTTAGATGTTAGATAAAGTCATGTTTCTCTCTCCTTTGCAAGGAAAAAAAAAAGGGGGGTGTTTTCTGCTTTGTTTCCATAAGCAAATGATTATGGCAAGGATATTCCACTCATTTGTCCTTTTATATTGACAGAGAGCTTTGTTGGATGCGGATCCTCTGCTGTTCGGAAGAAACGGCACCGTTTGGTGCCTTTTTTAAAAAACCAGTTAGATAAAAAAAACAAAAAAAACCCCAAAACCAATCAGACCCAAAAAAAAAAAAAAAGTAAAGTCCTAAGGAACGGCACAGCTTGTTGTTCGGTTAAAACGATGGCGTTTGCCTTCGTTTTTTTTTTTTTTTCGTTAAACGGTACTGTTCAATTTTGTTTTTGAACAGTTCCAAGAACCGCAATTTGGCACCATTCTTGCGCCAGTCTTGGCGCACTCCTACACCAATACCAACCAACGACTCCTTCAATTATTAGTTTTGCGATTTTTATTTTACGATTCGTCTCTTGTCCATTTCAAGTATTTTTATGTCTATTTCAAATATTTTTAAGCAAATATATATATAAATACACACACACACACATACATATATATATATATATAGATGAATATACATACACACCCACAAATTTAAAAAAAATTTAGTTAGATTTTTCTTGACCTAAATTTAATTTTTAAAATTTTGAATCTTTGATTGTTTTGTTGATTTCTTTGATCATTATTAAAATTTATGATATGATTTAATTGTGATGTTTTGATTTTGAATTTAGACTGAAAAAGAAAAACCAAACAGTGTCGTTTGTGAGTCTGACTGATTTTTTAAAAAAGGCACCAAACAGTGCTGTTTGTTCCGAACAGCAGGCTGTGCTGTTTGTTCCGAACAGCCGAGGATCCGCATCCGAGCTTTGTTACGCAAGAAAATTATAAAATATTCAAGTACTAGATCAAGAAAAAGCAGTCATATTCATGACATCATCACCATGATAAGGGTGGTTAAATTTTTAATTAACCATAAATTTTGATCTTATCTCACCTTATTCCGTTCTATTGATCGACAATCCGAAAGATTTGAATTGGCTAACGAAAGATTTTCTGATATTTCACTAAAAATTGAGTAAGAATGTAAAATACTTACAAAATTATCGTATTCTTATCTTACTTTATCCCCCCCCCCCAACACACACACGCAAATATATATGATGTATTAATATTTTTGACATTCTTATATATGATGTATTGATTTTTGTTACTTTCTTATTGTATGTTATTATAATTGTTTTATATATTATTGAATTTATTGTCTTTTATTTAGTGTTATTGATTTATTATGTTAGTTAATTGGTATACATTACTTCATTAAATTGTTAAAATGATCCAAAAATTAATAACTAAAAGATATATGTTCATCCGATTTTCTACTCAACATCCTACTTGATTGTTTTGGACAAAATTAGAGTATAAATAATACACTTGATCAAATAGGATAGGTCAAAAAAAATTATTCCACAAAATATTGAATTAAAAAACGAAATATCATAATAACAAGCCGGTAGGTGAACACCCCTACATGCAGAGTGCTGGACTCCAATGGATTCCAAAATTTAGCAAAGTGGGTATAGTCTTATAGAGAGAGAAAATTGGTCTGGAGAGAGACATTTCCACCGGCAAAAAATGCTAAAAAGACTTTTATACACACTCACTTATACAAACAAGTACATAATATGGGGTTTTGTCATTTAACCAGTACCCTCGTTACATGAAAGGGGAGTGAAAGTCCAAGAGCTCTTGTACTTCAAAGTGAATCTTACCGAAGAAAGTAAGATAACAACCACTTCAACCCATGAAAATATTTGCTTACATATTCAACAAAAACATGTAATTTTGTAATTTTCATTTGTGAGGGTTTCATGATTTGGGTTACACTTGAATTTAGAAATTTTTCGGAAATATTTTTGATCAAATGGTGCAAACTTTGAATAATACATGCATAAAACGGTATTAGACTTACGATATTACTATCGAACGATAATTTGAACTATATCTTTGGGTGCTCTTTTAGCTGCAGTTCCACAAAGATTCTTTGGGCCAGAACCCACTACCAACATACTCAGCTTCGGGCAGTTGCCATGGCGATGTGTACGAGAATTCACCGAACTCATCAGTTTGATCACCACCGTCGGGAAAGAGATCAGGCAAGCCCGCAAAAGGGTCGTCGGCGGGGATTAAAGCTGAATTTGATGAGTCTCCGGTGGCCTCCGTAGAGTACAGACCCACAACCTCCTCACGGCGGAGCTCAGCTTCACCTTCAGCTTCATGGGTTTTCCGAAATATTAAGGCGGCGGCTTTGGCCGCGGCTTGAATATCCTTAGGAGAGATTGACGCTGGGCGGGGAAAATCGTGAGCCAACTCCGGGAAGTTGAGAAAAGCTGATTGGCCTTTGATTGTGATAGTCGCTACATCATGGGCCCTAGCAGCCATTTCCGGGGTTTCAAACGTTCCAAGCCATATTCTTGATTTCTTCCTCGGTTCACGAATTTCCGACACCCATTTTCCCCAGCTCCGCCGCCGTACGCCGCGGTATGTCGGGTGTTTTCCGTCGTCTCTTTTCTTAACCTTCTCGCCGTACGCCGCGGTTTGATCGTCGCAATGTACATTGACAGTGTCCTCCATGATAGAAAATGGTTTTTTTTATTGAGTACTAAGTAGCAGATATGTGGGATAGAGTTTAAGGAGCTGAGCTTCTTATAATTCTTACACGAAAATGGAGGGTAAATCTTATAATTGACAGTGTCCTAAAGATACACAAAATTTTAATTTATTCTTTGAATTATTAATTTTAATTTATTCCTTCTAATTTAGCGTATCTTCAAAAACACTAACTTTTTTTTAAATCTTCGCTAACATCCCATATCAAATTAAATGTGTTAATTAAAATATAATTTTATTAAATTATCCATGGTATATTTGGAAAAAACTTCATGAAGATATGTCTCTCTAGATAGACATATCTTCAATGAAACACCCTTTATTTTTAAAATTTTTTTACGTATTAAAATTCGATTCGAACTAATTAAAATTTATTTTTGATATATTAAAATTTGATTCGATTAAAAATTATATTTTTTTTATGTATTAAAATTTAAGCTAATTAAAATTTTATTTGAGACTTAAATCAAATTTTAATTAGGCTGATTATTGATACATAAAAAAAATAAATTTTAATTAACTCAAATTTTAATACATAAAAAATAAATTTTAATTAACTTAAATAGATTTTTAATAAATAAAAAAATAAAAATTTTAATCAATTCAAAACAAATTTTAATTAGGGTTAACAGCTCAAGTAGAGTTCAAATTGATAATAGCAAGTGGTCCTTGAAGATATGATAAATTAAAAAGGAAGTGAGTAAAATTTTTCCTTAATATTTTTACATTGTTTTATTAAAAAAATAAAAATATTACAATATGGTCTACAGTCTTATTTTTGTTTGATCGTCCGTCTGTTTTGTGATTTATAATTAGATGATTTGACACAAAATTGTAATAAAAAAAAATTGACGCAAAATCGACGGACAATCAAACAAAAATAAAACAATAAATCATATTGCAATATTTTTTTTTTGTTTAAGGGGATAATATAAGAAAATTAGTCATTAAAGGTTAAACTTAAAAAAAATGAGATTTTCCCCGACGTGGAATCAAAGTCAATGTTCAATACAAAAATTTGGGACCCTTGGAAAAGGGATAGTTTGGCTATTATATATGATCCATCTTTATTTTTGCTTAGGGGTGTCAATGCACCCAACTTGTCTCGTCATTTTCGGGTTGTATTTATTTGTACTCAGGTCGTGATAAAAATTAAATCTACTTGATTCGCATTTTACAAAAATCATATGCAAATTTGTTTGATTCTATGATAATTCATACAATATCAGATAAAAATTAGACATTTTGTTTTCATACAATATCAGTTATAACAATCGATCATGCCGAAAATTCATTTATTTGTATTAAATACTAATTCAATCCTGATATATTATTTGGTCAAACACTATTACATTGAACAAAAAGAACGAATTTTAAACTCACGAAATTAAGGTTAAACAGAAACAACGGTGGCCATTAGGCCTTACTTTTAGCCGTTGGTAAGGCATTATCTTGGCTTTCTTGGCGTCTCGGCTCTCACCACAAAAATAATATCTTGACTAATGATAAATCGCAAGAATTGATTAGGATCTTTTTGTTTGTGTCCCCCCACCCCATTCTACCCCCACAAATATAGGGATGGAGTCAGAAATTTATGCTTGGAGACCAAATATTAGTACTTAAATCAAACCAACAAGATGGATAGTATATACATTTTAAGGATTCAAATTTTCGAGGCATAAAAATATATCGACTACCATATTACTCATAAGAAGAAGATGAACAATAAAAATAGTTTCTAATACATATCGGGTTAGTTCACTCAATTATCTTGTGGTAACACGCCCTAACGAAAGTTAAATAATTCAACGAAAATTGTACAACCCAATTAAAAAAAAAAACCCAAATTTAACACTTTATGCAAATAAAAACCAAGAGTTTGAAATACCGCAAATTCTTTGGGAAAAAAAATGTAAGCGATCTCTCATTCCTCAACCCTATCTCTCACCCTAAAATACAGATTACAACTCTTATCATTATTTCCCTGATTTTATTTCTTATGTTAAGGGATCACTTTCTATACTGAGACATTGATTATCCCTCGTATTCTCATCTTTCATGATTTTCTTTCCAAACTGAGACACATGTCTTCCCAAACTTATATTCTAATGCAACTATTCTCCATCTTTATTGTTCATATCACACACACATCTTTCCTGCACATATATATAATACAAAGATCGAATACATACTATATCTACATGTTATATCTTAGAAAAAATTTCATCTAAACACCATGTAGTTGAGTTTAAATTCAATGACAACCCCTATAACAATAACTTTTGTCTCTGTGAGTAGATAAAATAATAATTTAACTAAATATTGTATGAAAAAACTAAAATTACTCTTTATTATGTAAATAGACTAAAATGTCATCAATTTTTTCTTCATTATATATGTGCTAGTCAGCCAACAAACGTAATTTCAATCATTATATTATCCTAATGAATTTTTTATTTTAAAACGTCGTATTATAACTTTGTTATAATATTAGTCATCATATTATCACTCATTTGGTTACATAATCAAGTTTTTATAATTTTTATATTTTTTTATTATAATAATTTTTATAGTTAAAAATAATTTTTCTATTATAAAATTTACAATTGATAAAATCAATGTTAAAATTTCATCTATTTCTAATTCATCTACTATCATATGTCCTCCACAATATCGCTCAACCGCTTCTCATCATACTTTAAATATAAAATTTAAATTTTTTTGATAATATTTAATATTAATTGAATAAATTTGATCTTATTTTTGATAAATTTAATATTAATTTAGTTTTAATTTGATAAAATTAAAAATTAATTTAGTATTAATTTGATTGAATTTAATGTTAATTGAATAAATTTGAATGTTGTATTAATAAAACTAAATGTTTATTTGGTGTTAAATTAAAGAAATGACATTAATTTCATAAGGTTAAATTTTAAAATAATGGAATTTAATATTTTATTTAATAAATTAAATAGTTTAATTTAATAAAATTGAATTTTAATTTGATGTTGATTTGATAAAAAATAAATAATAACTTAATATTAAATTAAAGAAATAATACTAATTTGAGGAAATGAAATATTAAATTAATATAACTAAATGCTAATTTGATAAAATTAAATATCAATTTTGTGTTGATTTGATGAGATGAAATGTTAATTTAGTTAAAATTAAATAAAAAAAATTAATTTGATAAAATTAAATATTAAATTGATCAAAATAAAGACTAATATAATAGAACTAAAAAGGAGTGTATTGAAATTTCAAAATTAAGAAGGGTTGTTGTTAAAGTTAAGTCTATTTACAGGAGTCTTGTTAAAGTTAGACTTATTTATAAGGGGTGTGGATAAAATTTACTCTATAAAATACTCGAGAATATTTCTATAAATCAATCATCGCCATTAACGGTGTAACTTGACAATCACCAACAGGGAGTAACAGTAAAATTTCAAAATCGAAAGGAGGTGCCATTGAATTTAGAATTAACTACAGGGGATCTGAATGAAACTTTCTCTTATATCTATACAAATATATATAATAAAACACACAGGAAGTTGAATTTTATCCCCTATACATTTTTCACCCCCCAAAATCATCATATTACTCATTTCTATCGCATGGTCAATCATTTAATATTTGATTAATTTATAATTTAACATATTTTTTATTTCAGATATTATCTATATACGATAATATATATCTGTTAAAAAAATTTATCGAATTACATATTTTGAGAAAATTTTGTTAATATCTTTAAGAAAATAATTGATAAAAATAAATTTTGAATGATTTAATCAAACAAATGAAAGAAAGAAAAAATATTATTTTAATATAGTGTTATCAATTTTTTAGGACTCGAATTTTTTGTTCTATCGTGCCTTCAGGCACAAGTTATGACTAGTCTATTAATATAATAGTTAAAAAAATATGATTTTATCCTAATAAAAAATTATAATTTTCATACTACCATTTATTTTATGGATCCGTTATACTCTAAAGTTCAAAATCAAGCTTACCATTTGAATGTTTAATACAATGCAGGTATTTATATAATGTTCTTTATATTCAATGCAATATATCATTTGAATATAATTATTTGAATACTCAATTGGGAAAAACATTTTTAATCATACTTAGATTCTCAAGAGATATAAGCATAATATTCATTCTCAAGCGATATAGACATTATATTCAAATGTGAGGGATTTAGATAATTAAGTAACAAGTATGAGAGGATTTAAGTGTAATTTATTTATTTAATTTTAGACGTTAAACTAATGGATGTTAATTTCAAATGCGCATTGATATAAATTTATATTTTTGACGGTACAATTATAATTTTTAATCTCTAAAAGTACAAATTAAAATTAACCGTTTAAAATTTAACTTTTTAATTACAATAATTCAACTCACACATTAAAAAAAACGTGTTGCACGAGTGAATGAAATTCAAAAAGTTTAAAGGGCTTATATTTGATACTTATCTAGAAAGAAGATATTTTACTATTAAATAATTCGGTGGGGGCCAGCACAGATTAGCACAAGTATGGGGGGGGGGGCCATGGACCCCTAGACCAAGCTACAGCTCCGTCTCTGCCCAGATATATACCCTGGTTTTAACCCGGGTTACGGGGATGGATCTGAAAAAAAGCACACTCCCCATGGTATGGTGTGGATTCCAATATATACACACCCCAATATATATGTTTATTTAAGTCAAGTTCGTCTAGCTCAGAGAAAACAATACAACAGTGATTAAATTGGAGCATTACAAAATAGTATCGGAGATAGCATCAAACCGGGAACTACCACTGTTAGGTCTGACTGGCAACTTGTCTATACACCATGTCCCATAACTCTGGAGGTTGATCGGAGTGAACACCAATGCAAGAGCATGGTAGGCCTGTGAAACCCATGTCCCAAGTCCCTTACAGCACATTTGGGTGACTTTGGGGTGAGGGATTAGATTATTATCAAACTCTTTTAAACTCAACCTCTGTTTTTTTTAGTACATGAGATTCATAAATAACTTCTATTCATACTTATTTTGTTAACTAACAAATACATCTTTTGAACCCACGAATTTATCACCATACATTTGTGCTTATTGGTCAATCCAATACATACTTATGTTTATTTAAGTAATTCAAACTAAATTAAGGGGTACAAAAGTATTTTACCAATTGAATCCAATTTTGTCCAATAGAAATCCACTCCCTTGGGTTTGCTGAAGCCAATGTTTATGGGTTTGAACATCCAGGCTGAGACTACAATCGAGGGCTTCAAAATTGCATCCAAACATAGATTTTTTTAAATCCATCATACCAAACTTTTTTTTATTCATCTACCAAACAGGCTTTTACAGTTATGTATGAAGTACATGGTACAATATGAATTTCAGACCATTATTGTACAACACGTTTTAAAATTCGTTCTCGATGTTGACGAGTGATGATCAATGCGAGATACAAATTTATGATACATCCACAAAATGATTAATGGAACAACACATGAGCAAAGGACATTTGAAATTTTGGTAGGAAAAATACAATCCCCTATACACTCCTCCAGGCAAATCTTGGTCTTTTGCCTTCCAATTTGAAGACCAAAACAATGCAATATCTCGACTCATCAAACAGAATTAGTCTCAAACATTACAAATGTAACTGCTCAATAAAACACTACATCCAAGTAGCCCAACATCCAAAAGTTGTTAGCTATGTTAGTGTTAGACACCACCATGCTATAAATACATTTGAAATATATGGATCCGACGATGTACATGTTCTATCAGAGTCTATACATTCACGGTAGCCATCACGATCAACCGTGACTGTATCCGGTTGTCAGTTAAAGGATCCTCCCAAGCAGCCGCTTCGTAGAGGTTTGGATACACACTGCCATCATATCGGCCAAGAATTGAACCGAGGGAGTGGTCAGTTTAGTTAAACGCATCGATCACACAGAGGAATATGCTATGACAACCATGGATACAGCATGACGATACAAACCGAAACCCGCACCAATCAAAACAAAACGGTTTTCCAGCAATATAATTGGAAGCAGATCAATCATTGAAAACGTAGACACATAGATTACCAGAAGGATAACATCTCTTTTTGACCCAAAATAAATGTAAGCAGGTCAGGTATTCTAAGTACAATGTAAACAACAATAAAGTTTGATGGAGCCAAAGAACTTGACAACAAAACAATCAAAGATTCAAATAATTTCAGACAAGAGTTGCTACACGTCCTACGAGGTAAACGTTTACATTAAGTTAAATGATCCCCAAAACCATTGCTGTTATGGTGCTCCACCCAATGTAACCCAAACCAGCCTGCACATTATTGCTTGTATTAAAAGGAAATCTATAGAGCTCAAAAGGCTAAAAATAGCAAACCCACATTCTGAAGATGGAACACTCAATTTCTAGACTGCATGGATTGGACAGTTGCTTGAGTTCATGTCTGAGCTGCCAGCGGCAGTATTGGCATGGAAAGCTGACTGCCCAATGGAGCCATTGAGCAGCTTTAGTGAGAGAGAGGATGATCCGGCTTAGCCTGGGGAATCCCCTAAGCTTAGTTTCAACATGCCAATGAGCTCATCAACATTAATTGGGCTCTTCAAGTAAACTGCTGTTGGCTTAAGCACTTCATCATGAGTTTCCAATTTGGCTGGCTCTGCACTGTACCCAGACCAAAATGCAGACGAAAATGGAACACACGGAGTGATATATGCAAGATAGAGGACGGGATATGCACATTGTGAGCCATCTAATCTCTGAGGTACAGTTTCAGTGTGGTTGGAATTGGCAGAATCCATTGACTCACATTCTTCATCCACAGCAATAGGAGCAGGCAATGGATTGTCCATTTCTCTCCCTACTTGGGGAGGGTCGATGGCATACAAATCCGGTGATAACATTGAAGTGCCGAGTGACTACAGAAATGCGAAGAACAGCAAGAAGACGAATCAGCAATCCATCAAAAAAAGACAAAAAAAAAAAAAAAGGAAACACATACATGAAAACACTTCACTTGAAAGTACCAAATGAAGCATCTAAAATCATAGAGATCTAAACCTTGGCTTTTCTAACATAAAGCTGGGTCCCCTTCTACTAACTTAAAACAGCATAAATATTATTTTGAGCAAGGCTGAAAACCACTGAAGTGGGTCAGTCCATTTGCATTTATGTCACAGCATCACCGTGCCATGCCACTATGGCTTTTACAGTCACATTGAATGAGATTCAGAAGAAATAAATCCAATTAACAATAAAAACATAGGTTTTGTCAGAAACTAGCAACAGTAAAGGTAAAAATGTTATCCATAGTCATAAACAAACTTCAATTCTTTCCTGTTAAAGTTTAATCACAAGAAACTTGTTATAATTATAAATAATTGTACAATATCTATATGTGCATGGTCAAATGTCTGGATCATGTAGTTATGCAAAAGAGGGAAAAACACTTACTTCATCAGCTACAATATCAAACAAGCTAGACCGTTTTTTCCTCCTACACACATTACTTTGCCTGATGAAATACTTCTGGGCATGACTGGCCACCTGAGTGGGTGTTCTTGAAATTAAATAATTGCGTGCTATACCCCGCCAATCATCTTTGTCAAGCTTTTGCAGACCAAGCAGAAACATCCGGTGTTCCTCTTCAGTCCATGGAACGCCTGCAAGTCAAATTGCACAACCTTTTCAGATGCACACAGTGCAACAAAAATGATGTGTCACAACAAATCAATTCCAATATGAACTTGGGACACTAAATTCTCCTTAACAGTAACCAGTGTGAAGTAAATAACACAGTAAAACTGGTCTAGTAGTACCACATTTCATCGAAACCAAGACATTTTGTACAATTGAAGCATAGAAAAAGAGTATACGTAAATGCTAGTATAATTCTGAATTTTCTAAGGACTTCGATCTTATGAGGAGTCAAAAAACATATTGCATTTCATGAAGTGGCGAGCAACTGAGAGAATTGAAGACTTGCCAACAATATTTGTGCATAAGTTCATGACTTGAAACCTCTCCCCCTCTCCCTCTCTTCCTCTTCAAGTGCAAGGAACCAAGATGGATATCCACAATGCACAATTTTAGTCACCCAGTGAGTATGTCACAAAACACCAAAAAATACTGCATTACTAGAGTGCTTGAACTGTTAGCAAAGCAGTGGAATTGCCTTAGGAGATATACATTCCATCACATTAATTGCGATTAGCCATTAACTGCCCAGTTACTCCACACAAATCATTCACATACTAAAGAAATCAAGGAAAAGGAAAAAAAAAAAACTTGGTAGGTAAAATTTCCTTTGTAATTCCTAGTTTTCTTATAATTAGCATTTCAAAATAAAACCCTTCAGTCAACCGAGCTTAAGTCAACTATCCAATCGAGTTGAGATCTTTATTCTTTAGACATACCAAGAATAATATCACCCAAAAAACTTTATGCATAGGTGGGATGTAAAGGCCATGCTACAATACAATGAATTGGCTTTAGTTTAAAACTTCACTTCATTTGTGGCTTTAATGCTTAGACTTTCTTTGTCTTCTTATCTTCTTGAGAAACCTACTCGTACTTCCGACCTGCAAAACGAGACTTCCACAAATGTATGTTTGCCTGTGTATGAGAGAGAGAGAGAGAATCCACTATGACATAAATGTGCGGTCCTATAATTGTAACAACGGTGGACTCCATAGCGATTGAATTGAGTCCAGACAATGTTGTCAGGAGAAAATGTTAAAGAGTTTTCTCTCTCAATGAAAGAGACTTTCTAACCAAAACATTCTTGTCCTCTTAACTTGACACAAGTTAAAAATTGTAAACCAAACCCTACAATAGGTTTGTTATATGACAAATATTACACAACTTAAACCAAATATAAAAAATTGTAACTCAAACTTTAGGTGAGTGAATCTTATTAAAAAATTTGATAGGACTTATCTAAGGTAACTTTTCGGGTTTCATTTTGATTAAATTATAAGTGATTTTAATGATCCGTTTAATAGGGTGGACGAGAAAATAGAATGATGGAAGGTATGAGTGATACATTTTTTATCTTTCAATCATTTGTGTATGGTAAAAGGCATAAAAAAATAAGGAAGGATTAATTTTTTTTTTGTTTGATGAAAAAATTATTTTTTTAACTTATTATTTTTTATTTATGACAAAATATAAATAAATATTTTATCATTATATTTATATATGAAATTAATGTATACATGCAATTGACAGAAATATGACAAATAATATACATTTTAACACGCATAATTAATTTTTCATCTATTTTTCCTCTCAATTTTTGAGGGATTGATTATGGTGAGTTAGAAGCTCATTCATCCACTTTTTCATCTTTCTTATTTTCTTTTCTTATCAAATATGATATTTTATGTATCTCTCAATTTTTTCATCATTCTAACTTTTCGTCCTTCCATTTTGCATTATATCAAACAAAACATAATGCTCTATTTAGTATGAAGGATGAAAAGTAGAAGAGATATACTTTTTATCCTTAAAGGAAGAAAAATAGGAATAATACACTTTTATTTTTTTGTGTTTGGTAGGATGGATGAAAAATTAAAACGATTAATTTTATTTTGTGCTTAGTAAGATGGAAAAAATATTTTTAAAATTTTTAATTTTATTTTTTAAAATTTTAATTCATATATGAAATGAATGTATACATAATATATGTATATATCAAATGATATATAGACAAATAAAATATATTTCAACACAAATAATTAATTTTTCATTCACTTTCCATTTAGTTTTGAATGGATTAATTTTTCTGAGTTGGAAGGAAAGTTCATTCATCTACTTTTCTATCCTGCCTTCCTTACCAAAAAAAAATGTTCTTTCTACCATTCTAACTTTCTATTCTTCTATTTTTTCATCGTATCAAACAAAACATAAGTAGATGACCTAACATTTATGCTTCATTGGGTATGATCAATAAATAGAAGAATAGAAAGATAAAAAAGACAAAAAGATGAAAAGATGAAAAATTTGAAAAATAGAGAAAATATCATATTTGGTAGGGAATGATGAAAAAGTGGATGAATGAGATTTTAGTCCAACTCATCAAAATCGAAACAAAAGTGAATGAAAAGTTAATTATTTATGTTGAAATGTATCTTGTTTGTCTATATATCATTTGATCTAATATTATGCCTACATTAATTTTATATATAAATACAATAATACAATATAGATTTATATTTTTAAAAAAAAAATTAAAATAAAAAAGATATATTTTTTTTTCATCTTACCAAGCACCAAAAATAAAATTTAATCATTTTTATTTTTCATCCATCCTACCAAATACAAAGGAAGGAAATCGTATCATTCGTACTTTCTTTTCTTAAGAATAGAAAATATATCATTCTTATTTTTCAGCCTTCTTATTTTTCATCATTTCTACCAAACGGAGTATTAAAGAAGTGAATAAAAATTTATCAATAAACTTAAAACTCTTGTCTTAAACGATATGAGATTTCAATTCATTTTTTTAAATAAATACACATAAATTTTAAACTTAGTTTTTCCAAATATCATACATTAATTACAAAAGCCGAAGAAAATCATTCACATACATTCACTTCTTCAAACATTAGATTCTTTTAAAGGTGGTACTTAGAGTTCGACTTGCATGCGTCCATTGTCACCATACACCATATCCATCATTTTGGCCAAGACATGCATGGCAGAAAAAGATTGTGATGATCTAAGATTCTAGCTTGTCTTCCAAGTTTCTCTTCGTGGACCTTAGTGCTTCTTTACTCCTTTTCACTTTCCCCTTTTTTCATTTCTCTCTTTGTAATTTTTTTTTTGCATTTCCACTAAACCAATTCAATTATACAAGATGGATGTTCTTTTTTTTTTTTTTGGGTTCAACGGTTAGATATGTCTAAATCAATTTATGCGCACCTTCACTAATCTCCTCCTTGGTCCAATCAAACCACTACAAGCATTAGGGTCTTTTAAGACAAGTTTTTTGTGGTGATAATATTTAATGTCACAAAAAAATGTGTTTTGAAGAAAATAAATGTGTTTTGCAGTGGTAGTATTGTCATAACAGGTTTATTCACTGCCGAAAATACTATTTGTGATAGTTGTTGTCATTGCAAAAACTTTTTAAAACTCTACTTATTATGGTAAGGCATGCCGCCGCAATACCTTGTCGTAATAAGTGGAATATCAAAAAATATGTGGTGACAAGAACTGTCTTAAATAATATTTATAGCAAATAAATTTTTTATAACAACACTACCACCACCAATTTTTTTTTCTACATATCACTTTTTTTTTTACCGTGAACACTACCGTCACACTGTCGCAAAAAAAACTGTCTCAAGAGATCCTAATTCTTGTGGTTAAGATAGACAATCTACACCGAAACTAAAATAAGTATTCCTGAAGAATAAATCATGGGTGTTCATTTTCATCCTTTGTTTAAGATTCGTCGATCTATGAAAATGGAATGAGCACATTGAGACTCATTTCAGAGTTTTCCTTTTAACAGTTATAATTATACTTCAGAATACTGAACAAAGAGTACTTGAGTGTGGTAAGATTCAAAAGTTTTCATTAATAAACTGTCCCATTATCAAAAAATATGTATTTTAAAATTTATTAGAAATTTGCCCTGCTGAATTTTTTTAAAAAAATTTATATATAATTATGATATTTTAACAAATATATATGTGTCACTTATATATGTCAAAAAAAATTCCTTTAAAAGACTAAATGCCTCTATTATGTGTTGTATTAAATTATATTGATTTGATGTTTTGAATATTTTTATCGTGTTTGGTTAAGTCATTCTTATAACAAAGTTTAGTTTAATAGAATAATTATGGTTTACGTTTGTTTCGATTGATTGTTAAAATTCAACTATATATGATTGAACCAAATTTTTTGGTTTAAAATTTATTGGCAGGTGATTAAATCTTATAGATAAATTTATGGTGAACTTTTTTTGTTAGCTCTTTTTATATAGTGCTCATATATATGAGTTGTTACTTTAATTGACGTTCTATTAATAAAATTATATTTTTGTGAACATCAATAATTTTAGTATTCACGTGGTTTAGGTTGTCTCTGCTGGCCAAAATTTCTAGCTCCAACCTTGCTAATTATAGGGTACTTTGTGAAATAGATAAATAATCAATAAAGAATGTCAGTATAATTTTAGAAAATTGAAAGAATGTCTCTATAATTAGACCAATCTATAAGTGATATCAATGTAATTACCCTAATATATGTATGTGGTTGTAACACCCCAACCCCCACCCGCACCCAAACAAGAGAGCGTGAGAGAGGTAAAAGTTTGAGCAGTGCATCAAAAGTATACAAATATCTTCAATCATTTAAAGAGCATATGTTTTCCATTCAAAACAAAGAAAAAGATGGTCTTGCTACTACTTATAAAACTTTTTTCAAATTCAATCAGTTTTAAACTTATTTTTTAAAATCAGTTTTTTTTCAAAAACGTCATTTCAAATGACGCATTAGTAAATTAAAATGTCAATTGAAATGACGCTATTAAACTGAAATTTTCTTATTGAAAATATCATTAAAAATAACATTTTTCAATGTATCATTTTTAATGATATTTTTAAAATAAATTTTCAAACGATAATTAATCGACGTTAAAAAAAATAGTGGATAAAAAACATCATTGACATTTTCTATCCGCTTAAAGGTACGATTCACTCTGTGAGGCTAACTTCTGCAACTAACTTGATATATTACAACAATAACTACTGCAAATAAAATAACCATATATTCCCTTTTTTCTTAAATATATGTCGTTTAAAATTTTTGTACATAAATTAAAAAATTATTAAATAGCTCTAATATGAGTAAAAAATAATTACACAAGACTAAAATACTCTTATTCAATAAATAGTGGAAAGGAAAAGAATATGAAAGATACTTAGCCTCCACCAAATCTAATGCATTGAAAAATTAAGGATAAATTTAGAAGAAAAAATATTAATTATGTTTTGATTTCATTAAACGACAAATATTATAGAATAAAAAAAATTATATAAAATAACAGATAATTAAGAATAGAGAGAATATTTGTTAAATATCTGTCAATGTTAATGTTGACCGTGACTAAGAGTAAGATGGATGGTATTGTGATGACAATGATATTATAAGGTGATGATGATAATTTTTTGTCGATGATAATGATGATGCTAATCATGATAGTTGTGTTGATGACTTTACGCTCTGTTTCCAGCTAAGACCTAAGGCAAGGGACTGGTTACACCACAAGGTTTTACCGCAGGACCTTATGCTGCAATTGTTTTCATTGCAAAGGCAGGGAACAAGTCCGGATCCGAATGGAGAGAATTCATCCGCTGGACGGGACCTGCTAGAATTTATTTTAACGTTTGATGCCAATAGTGATGGTTCATCAGACGAAGGCAGAGATAACTCCAGTGCTAAAGACTCTTTGGAATGATGTCGGGGCACACTTTGCTTAAAAAAGTTTGGTAACTGTACATAATAAGTGATTAAGCTCTTTCAAATGGCTTTGGTTACTCTCAATATTTTTTCCAGTTTTGTTTTCCTATGAATGATTTTCAGTATTCAATAAACCTATCGTACATTTATGGTTATTTTCTTTGTAATTGTTCTTGTTGTAATATATCAACCTGGTTGCAGAAGTTAGCCAGACAAAAGCGAAACATATCTTTTCAATGTTTGTAGGCAGAGTAGCTCTATCTATAACTTTTGGCGCAAAAAGGAGGCTGATCAATAAAGGGTAGAAAACGTCATTTACAATGACATTTTCTATCCACTATTTTTTTTAACGTTAGTTAGTTGCCGTTTGAAAACTAATTTTAAAAAATGTCATTAAAAGTGATGCCTTTAAAAACATCATTTTGAATGACGTTTTCAATAGAAAATTTTCAATTTAAAATCATCATTTCAAATTACGTTTTAATCCATGAAGACTTCATTTAGAATGACATTTTTAAAAAGGGACTGGGTTTGGGGAGGTTGGGTTTGGGGAAAAACTCACTTTTTATATTTCTGTTTCATGTTGCAGGGCCACTCTTATTTTAAACCGTCTGCTGCTAGGGTGATAATTGAGTTGAGTTACTTAAACTCGGCTCAGATAAGAATATGAGTTGAATTTGAATAATTTTTTATTAAAAAATGAGTCTAAAAAATTCATCTTGTTTATATGCAAAATGGTTCAACTATTCAGGTTCAACTTATTTTTTAAACGAGTTGATCTTAAACAATTTTTTAGATTTGTTTAAAAAAAATGAGTTCGATAAACTCGACTCGAGTATACAAAACTCAGCTCATTTTCTCTCTCTTGCACATATCCATCATCCATGTTACATGTTTCCTAGCTAGCTCTTTGACAATGTGAGAGTGGAGTTAATGAATATTAGAAATCCCTTAACGTCAGTTGATAAGGGGAGAATTTATCTTTTATGAATATCTTAATTCAAACATAAATGACTTGTCTTTAACCGAACCAGAAAAGAGATTAATCGAGGTGGATATAAATTAACTCGAATACCTCTTCCCGTTAAAAAAAAAAACAGAAATAGCTTGTACATCTCTCTTTTACCAATTGCTTGCAAAAGAAGGGTGGCTACTTAATTGGCTTCATTTACAGAAATACCATTGCCTTTTTATTTCGTTGTTGGAAAGGTCACAAGCATTAATTGGAGACTGAGTTATATTATCGGGGTTATTACTCAATTCAACAAAATCTTGTTCTAATCATTTAAACTCAATTAATCTCGTTCATTTGTAACTCTTTGGTTTTTCGGACCCGTTACATGATTAAATTAATTAAACATAATGTGGGGCGAAACTAAGAATTTGGCTCAGGATTAGCACTTTAATTATACACTTCAATTTTTTTTCTTCTAACTAATCACACTACATAATATATTTATATTTATTATATTATATTTAATATATGAAGTCCATTTAACAAAAAAAATTCCAAAAAAAAATGTATATTGTCAGAGGCGGAGCAATAAATATCTATGATAGAAGCAAAATATAACTGGTATAAAAAAATATTTAGCCTAAATTAATACAAAAAAATTCAGTTCAAGAATAAAAAAAAAAGTAAGAATCAACACTAATTATTGTGAAATAGTAAATTCAATTTTTATTTAATCGAAATAAAATCTTAGCAAAAAAACACAAAATAAGTTTTTTAGTGCATTTTAATCTAATTATATTTTTCAATAAAATATAAAAAAATTTAAAATCTAAAAGTTTGTATATGAATTAAATGTAAATTAATTTTTCACTAATTTTTTATCAATGCGCACAATCACAAGTATGTAGTAAAATTATTTTTTATTTAGTTACAAAATTTAGTTGAGATCATTATCAATCTTATAGAGAAATTTCCTATTCAAAATAGTTTGAAATATTTTTGGGTTACAACATTTTATTTTTTGTATATAATCGTATTTTATTAGGTTATAAACTACTATTACTAAAAAATTGGTAAATGAAAACTAAAAATTATTTTTAAAAAGTAACGAACATTGTGTTAGATAAAGAGAAATATTGTATTTTTATCAATATACAAATAAAACATTGACTCAATTCAAAACTAACATATTTATTTTAGAGGATTAGTGGTCCACTAATTTATTAAAAAAAAAGGCTAGAACCACTATTAAAATTTTTAAAAATTTAGGGGATAAATATAATGTATAAAATAATTTTATAGGTTGGTACAAGAAATGACAAAAAAACTCAAGAAACTGAGCTTTTTGTGTGTTGAGCTTCTCTCAATTTCTTCTCTTTTTCTTGTGGTTGGGTAGTGGGCAGTGGGCAGCAAGGAGTGAGTGATACAGAGAGGGAAAAAAAAGGAAAGATAAGATAGGTTTTACTCAAGTGGGCCAAAAATTTTGTTTTTAATGTTGGGCCAAAATTGTTTTTGTTTTTAATGTTAGGCTAAAAGTTTTATTTTTTTAATAGGTTTGGGTGGATTGTGATAGATCAAATATTTGATTTTTTAATAAGTTTGGGTAGATAATAGTGAGTTCAATTTTTTTTTAAATGAACTTAATTTTTTAATTATTTTGGGTAAATAATGTGGGATTAATATAAATGAGGGACATACATAATATATATGTATAAATATATAATACATATATCTAACTAATAAAAAAAAAAGTGAGGGGGACCATGCCCACCCTTCCCCTACCTCGCTTCACCAATGATCATAATAAACAACAAATAAATTTTCGAATGCAGGCTAGAGTTTTAATTACCTCAATAAATTTATAATCACAATAATTTTGATCTCCAAATAACAATGAAGATAATCTCCTCAATATAAAAACAAATATGTTCAAATAATATATCACCGTAATAAACCCACAAAATTATACATTTAAAACTTTCAAATATCTCAACTCTGGTCCTTCCCTCAGAAATTATATATTACTACAATAAACCCACAAAATTAAAAATTATATCACGACTTGTTCATCTTCAATTCCTCAAATATCAACTTTAGTCATGCCCTCCAAAATTATCCTGAAAAAATATTAAAAGCAGTGATGTATACAATATGATAGAAAACAATATACTCAACGAAAAAAATTTGAATGATCAAATAATTCAGATGATAAGAATCATGGAGAACAAAATCAAGAATCACATTTGACAGACTACATAGCTCAACTGCTATCAAATATAGCCTCATACTCGATTTCTATTGATAACACGATAAATGACACTTGACCATTTAAATTTCAGACTCATATCGAACTATTACACTCCGCGGGCCTATAATCACAATCACACCCCGTATGAGCCATAATCACATTTCACAAATTAGGCACCAAGTACATTTCATACATGTACCAATCAATCCCAAAGTATTTAGCTCAACGTACAGATCAACCGATAAAATTGTTAGAATTTTGAATCAATTAAATTAATCAATAGGAATAAAAATATCAGATAATCAAAAGACACTCTTTGTAAAGAGATTTAAAATACAAGAGTATATTATATACTACCCTGTTCCTCCAAATCGAAAGAAACTTGGGCGTTACATCTGTGCTTTCTCAGGATACATATTCTCTTTTAAATCGTAAAATATCATATTTTTTTTACAGTGTCATTCAGAATTAATACAGAAAAAAAAAAAAAAAACTAACCATCGATACCTTAATAATATGTCAAAATTATGTCTAAATCAATTCTCTCATAATGTATTCTTTATTGTTTTTTTTTTTTGTTATTATCACATTCCCGTCTTATCATATTCATTTCTGTATTAATTGGAGAACAAAATATATTATCTTGAGTACTAAGCAACCACAAACTCTAAAGAGCAATGTTAGGTATAGGGTGTCAAACGTGTCGGGTTAAATAAGTACGTGTCGAATAAAATGGGCGATTGGTAAAAAACATATAAACTCATACACAATCTATTTAATAAACTGGAGAAAAATTTTAATATGAATATGAACTGTCTAATAAACGGATAAAACTGACACGTCTCATTTAACCCATTTAATTTTAATTTATTATTATATATTTTTTTATTGTCACTAAATTAAAAAAAAAGTTGTGGCTATCACTAAAAATAATAATAATATATATATTTCAAATTTTTTAAAATAATTATTAATTTATTATTATATTAATTTTATTTAAACAAATAAATGAGTGATAAATAGATTGACAGGACTCACTCGAATACGACTCGTTTAGTAAGTATTTTAGTTAAATGGGTCACCCGAATCCGTTAAGGTCTCACTCAAACTCGTTTAATTTATGTCGATTTGTGTCAGTTAATCATGTTATGTCAAACTTTAACAAGCCTAACTACAGGGACTTTATTTGGTAATTTAATCTGCAAACCTAATAATGTGGCTTTAAT
The DNA here is from genome assembly GCA_963454935.2 of Ilex paraguariensis. NCBI lineage: Eukaryota > Viridiplantae > Streptophyta > Magnoliopsida > Aquifoliales > Aquifoliaceae > Ilex > Ilex paraguariensis. Next base: position 631,191 of record CAUOFW020009168.1, on the reverse strand, counting down.
ATTAACATTAGAACTCAAAAAATTTAATGATTGTGCATCATTAATTTCATAAATTAAATCTTTAAATTATGTCTAAATAGTATTTTCCAACTCAAAATACTCATTTTTTTTTGTTTGAACTGCAAAATAGTCGTTGTCCACGTGCTTGTTTTACTTTGTACGGATGCACCATGCACAAAGCCATCGCCCCAGCTGTTTTTGCTGTAATATTGGACTCATTTGTACCATCAGTGGGGGCCTTTGGAGATGATAGGTGGAATCTTTTGCCCCTTCTTGTCCCTGTTTACTACAAGTATTGTAAAGGGATAAAAATAAAGGAAACCAGTTACACTTGATTCAACAGTGTTGAAATCAAATATAAGCAAGCTGCCATTTAATATACTATTAATCGACTCATTACCTTGGGTTAAGTTTGTAGGTAGATTTGAAATCATACCCGACATGTTTTTAAAGAATAAGAATGATTAATTCTTAGAGAATATAAAAAATGATTGAATCAATCTGAAATATTTGAATTATCAAATATTAAACTCAATCACTACACAAAAAAAATTGGATTAAAAATTGTTTTTCCACCAATATTGTTCCCCATACTGTCATACGCGAGTAACCATAGCACAAGTAGATGCTTTGCAAGAAGTTGCTAAATTGTTAGATGTTAGATAAAGTCATGTTTCTCTCTCCTTTGCAAGGAAAAAAAAAAAGGAGGGGTGTTTTCTGCTTTGTTTACTTGAGCAAATGATTATGGCAAAGATATTCCACTCAATTGTCCTTTTTATATTGACAGATCAGCTTTCTTGTGCAAGAAAATATTAAAATGATAAGAACAAGATCAAGAAAAAACAGTTATATTCATGACATCATCACCTTGATGCAGAGTGTTGGACTCCAAGAAAATGGATTCCTAAATTTGGCAAAGTGGGTGTAGTCCTATAGAGGGAGAAATTGGTATAGAGAGATGCATCTCCGCAAGCAAAAAATGCGATAAAGACTTTTATTCACACTCACTTATACAAAGACACAAGTACAATGGGTTTCGGCATTTAACCAATACCCTTATTGCATGAAAGGGAACGGAAAGATTAAGAGCTCTTGTACTTCAAAGTGAATCTTATTGAAGAAAGTAAGATAACAACCCCTTAAACCCATGCAAATATTTGCTTACATATTCAACAAAAACATGTAATTTTCATTTGTGAGGGCTTGAAATATGATCAAATGGTGCGAACTTTGAATAATGCATGCATAGAACCGTATTCAACTTACGATATTAATATCCACCAATAATTTAAACTATATATCTTTGGGTGCTCTTTTAGCTGTAGCTCCACAGAGATTCTGTGGACCAGAACCCACTATCAACATACTCAGCACCGGGCAGTTGCCATGGCGATGTGTACCAGAAGTCACAGAACTCATCAGTCTGATCACCAACGTCGAGAAAGAGATCGGGCAAGCCCGCAAAAGGGTCGTTGGCTGGGCTTAAAGCTGAATTTGATGAGTCTCCGGTGGCCTCCGTAGAATACAGACCCACAACCTCCTCACGGTGGAGCTCAGCTTCATCTTCGGCTTCATGGGTGTTCCGAAATATTAAGGCGGCGGCTTTGGCCGCGGCTTGAATATCCTTAGGGGAGGTCGAAGCCAGCCGGGGAAGATCGTGAGCCAACTCCGGGAAGTTGAGAAAAGCTGATTTGCCTTTGATTTTGATAGTTGCTACATCATGAGCCCTAGCCGCCATTTCTGGGGTTTCAAACGTTCCAAGCCATATTCTTGATTTCTTCCTCGGTTCACGAATTTCCGACACCCATTTTCCCCAGCTCCTCCGCCGTACGCCGCGGTATATCGGGTGTTTTCCGTCGTCTCTTTTCTTAACCTTCTCGCTGGTTATCTTATCATCTGCATTTTCTCCTTCTTTAACTGATCTCTTAGAGGCTTTCAGTGTTATGATTTCGGTTGAAATTTTTGCTTCAGAAGGGCATGAACAGGAAGAGGTTGTGAAAAAGGTGGTGGTGGAGGAGGAGGAGGAAGAAGGGGCGGAGGAAATGGAGAAGGTAGTTTGATCTTCGCAATCTACATTGACAGTGTCCTCCATGATAGAAAATGGTTTTTTGATTACTAGGTAGGAGAACATGTGTGGGATAGAGTTTAAGGAGCTGAACTTATCATGGGGTAGATCTCGTTCCCCACCCCACCACTCCCCAAAAAAGGGTGCACAAAATTTGATTTTTTTTAAAAAAAGTGTTAATTAAAATACAATTTTATTAAATTACCCGTAATATATTTTTAAAAAAATTTATCTACATTCTTTAACTAGACATATTTTCAATATGACCTCTTTATTTTTAAAATTTTTTTAAGTATTAAAATATTAAAATTTGATTCGAGCTAATTAAAATTTATTTTTTATGTATTAAAATTTGAGTCGATTAAAATTCTATTCGAAACTCAAATCAAATTTTAATCAACTTACATTAAATTTTTATCGACCTGATTTTTTATACATAAGAAAATATATAATTTTAATTGACTCAAATTTTAATACAAAAAAAATAAATTTTAATTAACTTAAGTAAAAATTTAATAAATAAAAAAATATAAATTTTAATCAATTCGAAACAAATTTTATTCTTGGCTAACAACTCAAGTAGAGTTCGAATTTTAATATGTAAAAATAATTTTAATATTCTCAAATTTTAATATGTAAAAATAATAAAATTTAATTAGCTCGAATTTTAATATATAGAAAAATAAATTTTAATACAAAAAATTGTTTGGAGTTTTATGTAAGGTAATTTTGTAGGGGTAATTTTTACATTGTTTGGAGTTTATGTAGGAGTAATTTTGTATTTGAAATAATTTATTTTATAAATAGTGGTTTAATAGCAGGGGATGTTGGTGATTTTTTAATACTAGAGGGGGTATCATTGAAAATATGATAAACTAGAAAAGGTGTGATTAAAATTTTTCTTAATATTTTTACATTATGTTTTTAAAGAAATAAAAATGTTACAATATAATCTACCGTCCTATTTTGATTTGGTCGTTCGTTTGTTTTGTGATTAATGATTAATTGATTTGACACAAAATAAACAGACAACCAAACAAAAATAAAATGGTAGACCATATTACTATATTTTTATTTATTTGAGGAGATAATATAAAAAAATTAATTATTCAAGAATAATCTTAAAAAATTAGATTTTTCCCGACATGGAATGAAAGTCAATACTCAATACAAAAATTCGGCCGCGGAAAATAGATAGTTTACCTATGACCCATTTTCACTTTTACTTAGGGGTGTCAATTCACCCAATTTCTCTAGTTATTTTCCGGTTGTACTATCCTTAATCTTGTTTATTTCTCGTCAATATTCACCATACATATAATATTAAATTACAAAAATCATATGCAAATTTGTTTAATTTTATGATAATTCATATAATATCAAATAAACTTTAGATATTTTTTTTCTTCATACAAATACCAGTTTAAAGAATTGATCATGCTAAAAATCAATTCATTCGTATTAAATACTAATCCAATCCTAATATATTATTTTTATTATTATTTTTTTGGTCAGACACTATTACATAAGAAAAAAGGAGTTTTGAACTTATGATCTTAAGGTAAAATAGAGAGAACGGTGGGCATTTGCCGTTGCCATCAGTCGTCGATAAGTCTTTATCTTGTCTTTCTTGGCGTTTCAGCTCTCACCACAAAAATAGTATCTTATCCAATGATAAATTGCAAGAATTGACTAGGATATTTTTTGTTTGTCCCCCTCCCCCACCACTCTACCCCACAAATATAGGGATGGAGTCAGAAATCTATGCTTGAAGACCAAATATTATGTACATAAATTAAACCAACAACATGGATAGTATATACATATTAAGGATTCAAATTTTCAATGCACGAAAATATATCGACTACCATATTGCTCATAAGAAGAAGATGAACAATAAAAATAGTTTCTAATACATATCGGGTTAGTCCACTAAATTATCATGTGGTAACACACCCTAATGAAAGTTAAGTAATTCAACGAAAATTGCACAACTCAATAATAAAAAATAACCCAAATTTAACATTTTATACAGTAAAAACCTAGAGTTTGAAATACCGCAAATTAATTGGGAAAAAGAAAGTAACAAGTGAATCTCATAGAGATTAATTGGCTTTTGGTCGCTTTTGCAACTATATTCTTTTATATCTGAGTGACTTAAATTATATGGTTCTTTAGATCAAAAGTTTTTATGAATATTCGGAGTTAGATGGAAGGAAATGACTACCGAAATCTATAACAATAAAACAAGTCTTCTACTTCAGTTTGAAACGCAAAATAACAACTTAGATCATTTTGATAAGACCGTTTATATTAAAATATAACTTTTCAACCTTTTAATAATGGTAACTCATTTAAATTTGAGTTAATTGTAAATTACACCTTGAAAAATCGTTTGAGTTTTAATTTGTACTTTTAAAAATTAAAAATTTTAATTTACACCCTCAAAAATATAAATTTGTATCAACACGCAAATGAAGCTAACCACCATCAATTTGCCTTCTAAACTTGTTGGGTAAGTTATACCTAGACTCCCTAAAGTTTGTCACTTAATCATTTGAATTCCCTCATATTTAGAATATTATTCTCACACAACCTGACGTTTGTGCACGTATAATACATAACTCTTTATCATTGATTTTTGTTAATATAACCATTAAAAAATATAATTTTATCATAATAAAAAATTATAATTTTCATTCTACTATTTATTTTGTTGGTCCATTATACCCTAAAGTTCCAAACCAAATTTATCATTTAAATATATAATATAATGCATGTATTTATATAATGTAACATCATTTGAGCAGAATTATTTGGATGCTCAATTTGGAAAACATTTTTAGTCATATTTGGATTCTCCAGGAATGTAGATTTAATATTTCAAATGTGAGAGATCTAGATGATTAAGTAACAAGCATGAAGTGGTGTAGATGTAATTTATCCATTTAATTTTGAATGACAAATTAACGGCTGTTAGTTTTAGGTACACATTGGTATAGATTTCTACTTTTGAGGGTACAAATTGAGATTTTTAATCTTTAATGGTATAAATTAAGATTCAAACGATTTTTTGAAGTACAATTTGAGATTAACCCTTTTAATTTTTTAATTATAATAACTTAATTAAATATCAACTTTTTAACTACAATAACCCAACTCATACATAAAAAAAACGTGGTGAACGAGTGAATGAAATTCAAAAAGTTTAAAAGGCTTATTTTTGATACTTATCTAGAAAGAAGATATTTTACTAAATAAATTAAATTCAATATAACATGTGTTATCATGTATGGTGAGAATATTCTATTTTAAGAGTGATGGATTACTCTATTCCTATTCGGTGGGGGCCATATATATGTGCAGGTTAGCAAAAGTACAGGGGGGACCATGGCCCCCTGGGCCAAGCTACAGCTCCGTCTCTGCCCAGATATATACCTGGTTTTTAACCCGGGTTGCCATGGTGTGGTGTGGTGTGGATTCAATGGTCTCTCACCTTTTAATTTCATTGCCTAAGATAATTAAATTGGCGTGCTTATTGGGAATCTATACATCATCCTGTCCTAAGAGTAAATATTGAATGTAATAGTAATATTATATCAGTAATATTGACGTGATATTACTAATCAATAATAAATTACTTATTTGCTTATATGGAGGAAGGTGTGTAATTATTTACTCACATGAAAGATTGATTATTAATTTTAATTGAATCTATTTACTTATTTATTACATAGTATCACTGTTGTAATAAATATTTACTCCTATCCCATAACTTTGGAGGTTGATCGAAGAGAACGCCAATGCAAGATCATGGTGAGCCTGTGAAACCCATGTCCCAAATCCCTTACAGCATGTTTGGATGGTTTTGGGATCAGGGATTGGATTGTGTTATCAAACTCTTCAAAACTCAACCTCCACTTTTGAGTATATGGGGTACATAAATCAATTATATCCATACTTATGTTTGGTAAGTAACAAATACACATGTAGAACTCATGAATTTATCACCATTATCACCATACATTTGTCATGTAAATGACTATTTTACCTATCGGTCAATCTAATCTATATCTATGTTTGTTTAAGTAATTCGAACTAAATTAAGGGGTACAAAAGTATTTTATCAATTGAATCCAATTTTGCACCATAGAAATCTACTCCCTTGGGTTTGCTGAAGCCAATGTTCATGGGTAGGGGTGTTCAAATTTTCGATTAGTCGCAATTTCCTATTATACCCGACTTTATCCGATTCTATTGAACAGCTAACTGAAAAAATCGGATAAAAATGGGAAAGAGTTTTTGGTTTTTCGATTAAATCGGGTAGGAATGCGAAAAAGTTTTTAGTCTTTCGATTAAATCGAGTAGAAATGCAGAATAACCATTAATTTTCCTATTTCTACCCTACCCTACCCTACCCGCATTTAAAATTTCCGAATAGCCATTTTTTTTTTAATTTTGTTTTTATTGAATGACTGGTTTTTATTAGATATTCCATAAAATTAAGATCTATAGTTAAAAATTACTTTCAATAATGTATTGAAATTTTTTTTTTTTTAAGTACTACATCCATATGCGTGAATAACCCACCAGGGGGCCCTTTATGAATTGATGAGAGGCAATTTCGGTGGCAACTGATGGACCAAGTAGACAACTAGAGAAAGACAATCACCTTAAATAAGGGTTGCTAACTGCAAAAGGACCACTATTCGTTTTGGGCTAGCCTGAGCCAGTGAGTCAGTGACCAGTCTTAAATGCAGTAATCTAAGTCCTCACGTTATGAGATGAGATCTAAGCATGATATTCTTTTGAAAAGATTCACATGATTGAATGCTCAAACGTCAAACTCTCTGGTCCCCATAGACGTCATAGATCCCATTTATCAGACTCCTCATTTTGTGGACCCAATATATATGGACACTAGAGGTGCGTAACTTGTTCGGGTTTTGGTAATTGAGCATATCAACTTGTAATAGTCGGTGCAGGTTTGAGAAAAAAATTTTAATTTGACGGTGGTACCCGTGTTAGAATCTCAAATTTTTAAGACACAATCCAAAATTAACCTGAAATTTAATCTGAATTCTAGTACTAGTGCAATTCTATAATCAAATTCAAATCCACATTAAAAACAGAATTGAACCCAAATTTCGTCCCTAATTATTTATTGGGTTATATGACACGAGTTGTTTAATCTATTTAATAAACGAATCAGGTGGGTGGGGCCGACTTAACAAGATAACTTTTTTAACCCGTCAACCATTTAATCTGTTTACTTAAACATGCTCTAAAAATTTATTATTAACATTCTGGCTTTTTTTTAATTATTATTATATTAATATTATTTTATCAAGTAAATAGGTGATAACCCGATTGACACGTCTCACTCGAACACAACCTATTTATTAAAAAGAAATTTGTGGGGAGGTACACTTTTTTAAAAATATTTCTGGAAAAGTCTGTCGCGCCAAACTTTTAAGTTAATAAGTATACTTTTTATAAAACATTTAGTGGCCAAATACATATTTTCATATTTTAGTAGTACCTAAATGCCCTTACTTATTTTATGCAACATCTAGTAGTTTACCTCTTTTTTTTTTAATTCTATTTTTATTGACCGAGTGATTTCCTATTTTAATGAGCAATTAATCGTTTTTTCATATTTACATTTTTCATATTCATCTTTTTCAAACAGTTACTGATACCCATTATTAATCTTCTACAAGAGGGGTCATCAAGGCTGAGACTACAATCGAGGGCTTCAAAATTGCATCCAAACATAGATTTTTTTAAATCCATCATACCAAACTTTTTTTTATTCATCTACCAAACAGGCTTTTACAGTTGTGTATGAAGTACATGGTACAATATGAATTTCAGACCATTATTGTACAACACGTTCTAAAATTCGTTCTTGATGTTGACGAGTGATGATCAATGCGAGATACAAATTTATGATACATCCACAAAATGATTAATGGAACACATGAGCAAAGGACATTTGAAATTTTGGTAGGAAAAATACAATCCCCTATACACTCCTCCAGGCAAATCTTGGTCTTTTGCCTTCCATTTTGAAGACCAAAACAATGCAATATCTCGACTCATCAAACAGAATTAGTCTCAAACATTACAAATGTAACAGCTCAATATAACACTACATCCAAGTAGCCCAACATCCAAAAGTTAGCTATATTAGTGTTAGACACCACCATGCTATACATACATTTCAAATATATGGATCCGACGATGTACATGTTCTTCCAGAGTCTAGCAGTACGAAGCTGTGGCTTCAGAATAGGCTGGATACATTCACGGTAGCTTTCGCGATCAACCGCGAATGTATCCGGATGTCATTTAAAGGATCCTCCCAAGCAGCCACTTCGTAGAGTTTTGGATACACACTTCCATCATAGCAGCCAAGAATTGAACCGAGGGAGTGGTCTGTGTAGTTGAATGCATTGACCACACAGAGGAATGTAGCTATGACAACCATGGATGCAGCATGACAATACAAACCAAAACCCGCACAAATCAAAACAAAACGGTTTTCCAGCAATATAATTGGAAGCAGATCAATCATTGAAAACGTAGACACATAGATTACCAGGAGGATAACATCTCTTTTTGACCCAAAATAAATGTAAAGATTCAAATAATTTCAGACAAGAGTTGCTACACATCCTAGCAGGTAAACGTTTACATTAAGTTAAATGATCCCCAAAACCATCGCTGTTATGATGCTCCACCCAATGTAACCCAAACCAGCCTGCACATTATTGCTTGTATTAAAAGGAAATCTATGGAGCTCAAAAGACTAAAAATAGCAAACCTACATTCTGAAGCTGGAACTCTCAATTTCTAGACTGCATGGATTGGACTGTTGCTTGAGTTCATGTCTGAGCTGCCAGCGGCAGTATTGGCATGGAAAGCTGACTGCCTAGTGGAGCCATTGAGCAGCTTTAGTGAGAGAGAGGATGATCCTGCTTCGCCTGGGGAATCCCCTAAGCTTAGTTTCGACATGCCAATGAGCTCATCAACATTAATTGGGCTCTTTGAGTAAACTGCTGTTGGCTTAAGCACTTCATGAGTTTCCAATTTGGCTGGCTCTGCACTGTACCCAGACAAAAATGCAGAAGAAAATGGAAAGCACGGAGTGATATATGCAGGATATTGGACTGGATATCCACATTGTGAGCCATCTGGTCTGTGAGGTACAGTTTCAGTGTTGTTGGAATTGGCAGAATCCATTGACTCGCATTCTTCATCCACAGGAATAGGAGCAGGCAATGGATTGTCAATTTCTCTCTCTACTTGTGGAGGGTCGATGGCATACAAATCCGGTGATAACATTGAAGTACCGAGTGACTGCAGAAATGCGAAGAACAGCAAGAAGAAGAATCAGTAATCCCTCAAAAAAAAAAAAAGAAAAAAAAAAAAAAAAAGAAACATATTCATGAAAACACTTCACTTGAAAGTACCAAATGAAGCATCTAAAATCATAGAGATCTAAACCTTGGCTTTTCTAACATAAAGCTGGGTCCCCTTATACAGACTTAAACAGCATAAATATTATTTTGAGCAAGGCTGAAAACCACTGAAGTGGGCCAGTCCATTTGCATTTATGTCGCAGCATCACCATGCCATGCCACTATGGCTTTTACAGTCACATTGAATGAGATTCAGAAGAAATAAATCCCATTAACAATAAAAACATAGGTTTTGTCAGAAACTACAACAGTAAAGGTAAAAATGTTATCCATAGTCATAAATGATTAACCATCAAAAGTTTTATTTTATTATATTTAATGATTAGTTAATTGCATATTATTTGTGAATTAATGTGTTAAATTTCTTGATTTTCTAGTTTGATACTTTTTCTAATTATTTGGTTTATTTTGCAGGCAAATTGGTAATGGATAACACAATCACTAGAGGAAGAATCACTATTACTAAGAATTGAAGAGTCAAGATTAAGATAGAAAGATTTAAAGATAAGATGACAATTTAATCTTTATAAGAATTCAAGTTAAAAGAAAATTTATTTAAAGTTAGATTAAGAAAGTATCCTAGAAGATAAGGATTTGACACGTTTTCAGTATTTTGGTCAAAACTTTTGACTCCGATATCGGATTGACCTGATTTTTGTGGGGTTAAAAATAAGATTTAAAAGGTTACAAAAGTGTATTTCACAAAAAATTTGTGAATTAGCCTCTACATATGCGAAATTCAAATTTGAAGTCTGGACAGATTTTACACCCGCGATCACAAGATTTTATGCACACGATTTAAATTTAAAAGACTTCTCTTTGAAATGAATTCCTTCCAAGCCAACTTTTTATCTTCTACCTATATCTAGAACTTATTTTAGTATAAATAAGAGCTCTCACCTATTGAGAGAGGATGATTTGGATGATTAGGATTATTATTCTTTTTGCATCTTTTCTTTTCTAATTTTTGTTCTTGTTTTATGGCTTGCTAAAAGCCCAACTAAAGTTAGGGAAGATACTTTTAATGAAGTACAATATTTATTATTGATTCAATATTCTTTTTAATGCATGATTTATTCTTTTAACTTAATTCCTATCTTCTAGTAAAGTTTTTGCTCTGTATAATTTATTGATTCATTGTGCCATGTACATCGAATGTTTGAGATTTTCTGCGAGACAAATAATTAATTATTCTATACTTGAATTAATTAATTAGAATTTATCATAAGATAATTGATTTATTATTTACAATAAAATTAGGATTTACCTGTTGAAAAGTTTAATTTATCAATAACTTTTGATGTTTTCATATTATCACCGCTAAATATTCCGATTGAAGTCGCTACTCAGCTGATTCTCAATTGAGTTCGAAAACTGAATCATTAATAATTACTGTGTGAATTTGAAATGGTATCCCTGATACTTTAATATTTTAACTATTACTTTAACCAACCCACCTTTCTCTTGTTGGATAAATTCTTACTTAAATAAATTTCGAAACAATTTTCTTTTATGTGTTTTGTGTCTCTTGTTTTCACAATAGTTTGACTTCGAATTTTCGAGAAATTTATTACTTCGTACAACCTGCACTTAGGTGATCAATTCTAAAGTTGTAGTAAGTTTTTTTCGCTGTTGCCAGGGGAGTTGTTTGAAGACAAGGAGTGCACCGCCATCTATTGAGGTTTGCTAGATTTGAGATTTGTCACAGATCCAGTAATCTCGTCCCTTGTTTTTTTTATTATTTATTATTTATTTTTTTTTCCTTCAGGTTAGATTTTTTATAATTTTTATTTTTATATTTACATTATTTTAATGAGGTGTTTAAGTGTTTCCCCTATCAAAGAATTGTGTGATTTGTGATGTGTTTGGTTATTCCACTGAGGTGTGTCCTTGAATTCCTACGGCTCGACGATTTTTTAGGGATAGGTCAATTGTGTTACCTAATTTTATTCCACCTTACTCCAACCATTGTTTTAAAATTTTTTATCCTGATTTTAGTTGGAAAAACAAACATTATCAGTTACCAGTACATGCCAAACCACCACAAAGACCCTCCCATGACCCGCAAGAAAAGAATTTGGAACACATTTTTTGTGATTTTTTGCAAAGTCAACTAGCTTTCAATGCCCAAATAAACCAATATATTGAAGAGATAAAAGACATGCTCAATACATTGATACAAGAACAAGAAATTGAAAATGGTCAATCTAGTGAGGGTGATTCTTTTCCTGAACTACAGACAGATGGTGAATCTATTAATACTCTTGATATTGAAAAATTAAGTGATATTATTATTCAACAAGAGATTAATGAGCTCAAAGATCTTTCATTATCAAAGAGTATTAATGAGATTCACATATCTAACCTTAGTGAGGGTTTGAAAGTTGAGTTGTGTGCTATAATTGATAAAGATATATTTTTTATCTCATTGTTATATATATATATATATATATATATATATATATATCTTTTCTTGAATGTTCAAAAGATATATTGAATATATGAGTGGATAATTCGATTAAAAGAGTTACTTCGACACCATGCTTTTAAGCCATTAAAAATAAAATGGCATATATTCAAATATTGACTTTAAATCAGATTGAAATTTAGCTTTTATTTTTATTTGTACATAGTAGTTAGATTTTATTTTATTTTTTTAATTTTAGTTCCTTTCTATTTGTTTCAATTTATAGTTTTTTTTTGTTGAGTTTTTATTTTTAAGTTTTAGAGTTGTTGCGGCACTAGGTATTCCTATTCCTTTGATCTTTATTCATTATTTTTATTGAGCATTAAGGTACTTATTTTTACATTGAAGACAATGTTGAAGTTAGGTCGAAGGGTGTGGATGTATTTTGTGTTTTGACAATTTCTAGTTTATTAAAATTTTAGTCTAAAAATTAAAAATTATTAAATAATTTTAGTTTAAAAAATATTTATTGTTATTAAATATCTAAATAATATTTTCATTTATAATTTGACACCACAATATAAAAATAATTTGTTTAACTTTAAATTTGCAATTGTTTGAGCATCACATAGAACTTTATTCTCTCATATCATATTCTTATAAAAACTCACAATTTATGCACTTTAGACTTTATCAAGTTGAAAATTTGTTAGGTATTTTACCTTAAGAACTTAAAACATATAGTGGAGATGCATAAAAACCCTGGTAAATTTTGATTCAATCTTTTTTGGAGGTTTATTTACATTTACTCAATAAAGAATATTTTTATTCAGCTAATCTCCTTCAATAATCTCATTATTTTTGTTTTGATCAACACCAATATTATGAATGATTGGTTGACTTTAAATTATTTGTATAAGAAGTATGCTATCAAGAACTCTTGAGATATGATTTTAGGCCATCTGTGATATTATTTGAGTCTAAGTCTTATTCTTTGAATATTATTATCCCTAAAAACCGTGATTGAGCCTTCAAGCAAAATTTTATTTCTTATACCAAACATAAAATAACCAAGCCAATGAAAAAAATAATATAATTTATCCTTGATTATCCCGAGATTGAGTTTTTATTGTTTAAGTAATTTGGAAGATGTTGACTGACAAAAGATGAAACAAAAAATTTTGCATACTTTTGAATATCTACATTAGATGTTTTGCCCAAAAAAAAAAAGTATATATATTCAGTTGTCTTATTGAAGAAAAAAGTTGAAAAAAAAGAATGACAACATGTCTAACTGTGAAAAATAAAATTCAAAAAAAAAAAAGCAAAAAAAATAGCAAGCACGAGTTTTGAAAAAAATATGAGCAAGTGTTGTAAATTGTGCTTCTAATTGATGAAAAATGAAAGATTATAAAAAGAAATTTGGTTGTGTAATGTAAATGTTCTCTCGGGATAATTTTTTTGAATTCCGGAATATCCTTCATTTCAAAACCCTAATCCCAAGGTTCCATTACAATCTTAAATAAAAACCTATCTGATCTCAAGAGTGTATTGGTCAATGCATGACTTGTGTGAATAAGGAATAGAATGGTGATTATTTGTTTATTGTGTGTTAATTTTGTTTCATGAAACTATGTCAAATCATTTTCTTTTAAATTATAATTATTTAAATAGACATGTTAACATTATTTTGTTTTAATTTAAATATCTTCTTTTTACATGTGATATTTGAAGGAATAGTCACTATAATCTGAAAGAATCTCTTATGAGTGAATTATCTAATGAGATTTGATGTTGAGACGAATAGTTGATAGTTGTAGAGGTGATTACCGGATAAATTATTGACTTGGTATAGCTAATTCACACTGCACACGATTTTATATGGGAATATGATAAGTGCATACATTTATATAGTGTACAATTCTATATTTTACTTTACATATGCTTATTAAAAGACTTACAGCTTAAAATTTTTATATTGTGGTAATAATTTGTGTTATAAAATTATTGTTCAGATATTTGATCACAGGATGATGTTTGTGGGTATCATCTTTGAAAACTCTAGGGGTTTAAAGGCTTGTTGCATATACTAAATGCAATCGTGAATCCAACAACAGTAGATTTGTGCTTTATTTTATTAGGTTATTTTATTTTTAATTTTTAGGATTTTGAAATCCATATATTACTAGGAACTAGTAATATTCAAGTTGGGGATGTGATTAACCATCAAAAGTGTTATTTTATTATATTTAATGATTGGTTAATTGCATATTATTAGTGATTAAATGTGTTAAATTCCTTGATTTTCTAATTTTATACTTTTCTATAGTTGTTTGGTTTATTTTGCAGGTAAATTGGTTGATTTAAAATAATAATGGATAACAATCACTAGAAGAATATTCACAATTGTTAAGAATTGAAGAGTCAAGATTAAGATAGGAAGATTTTGAAAATAAGGTGACAATTTAATCCATATAAGAGTCCAAGTTAGAAGAAAATTTATTTAAAGTTAGATTAGAAAAGTATCTTAGAAGATAAGAATTTGACACGTTTTTAGTATTTTAGTCATAACTTTTGACTCTGATATCGAATTGACCTGATTTTTGTGGGGTTGGACAGAAGATTTCAAAGACTACAAAAGTATATTTCACAAAAAATTCGTGAATCAACTTCTACATATGCAAAATTTTAGCTTGAAGTCTACACACATTTTGCACCCGCGGCCCCAAAGATTTTATGCACCAGATTTAACCTTAAAAGACTTCTTTTTGGAAAGAAATTGCTTTCAAGCCAACCTTTTATCTTCTACTTATATCTAAGACTTATTTTAGTATAAATAAGAGCTCTCACCTAATGAGAGAGGATGATTTGGATGATTAGGATTATAATTATTTTCTCATCTTTTCTTTTCTAATTTTTGTTCTTGTTCTATGACTAGCTAAAAGCCCAATTAAAGCTAGAGGAGATACTTTTAATGAAATACAATATTTTTATTGATTCAATATTATTTTTAATGCATGATTTATTCTTTTAATTTAATTCTTGTCTTCTAGTAAAATTTTTACTTTGTATAATTTCTTGATTCGTTGTGTCATGTACATCGAATGCTTGAGATTCTTTGTGAGTCAAATAACTGATTATTTCATACTTAAATTAATTACTTAGAATTTATCATAAGATAATTGATTTATTATTTGTAATAAAATTAGGGTTTACCTGTTGAAAAATTTGATTTATCGTAGACTCCGGACACAGTAAATACTTGTGATTTACAAATAAATTTTTATATTTATTCAGATAATTCATTAATTATAACTTTTGATATTTTCATATTATCACCGCTAAATATTCCGATTGAAGTCACTCCTCACCTGATTCTCAATTGAATTCGAAAACTGAATCATTAATAATTATTGTGTGAATTTGAGAGGGTATCTCTGATACTTTAATATTTCAATTATTGTTTTCACTAACCCACCTTTCTTCTGTTGAATAAATTCTTACTCAAATAAATTTCAAAACAGTTTTCTTTTATTTGTTTTGTGTCTCTTGTTCTCACAATTCCCTGTGGTTCGATCTCAGATTCCCGAAAAATTTATTATTTCACACAACCTGCACTTAGGTGATCAATTCTAAAATTGTAGCAATAAACAAACTTCAATTCTTTCCTATTAAAAGTTAATCACTAGAAACTTGTTATAATTATAAATAATTGTACAATATCTATATGTGCATGGTCAAATGTCTGGATCATGTTGTTATGCAAAAGAGGGAAAAATACTTACTTCATCAGCTACAATATCAAACAAGCTAGACCGTCTTTTTCTCCTAGACACATTACTTTGCCTGATGAAATACTTCTGGGCATGACTGGCCACCTGAGTGGGTGTTCTTGAAATTACATAATTGCGTGCTATACCCCGCCAATCACCTTTGCCAAGCTTTTGCAGACCAAGCAGAAACATCCGGTGTTCCTCTTCAGTCCATGGAACGCCTGCAAGTCAAATTGCACAACCTTTTCAGATGCACACAGTGCAACAAAAATGATGTGTCACAACAAATCAAATGCAATATGAACTTGGGACACTAAATTCTCCTTAACAGTAACCAGTGTGAAGTAAATAACACAGTAAAACTGATCTAGTAGTACCACGTTTCATCGAAACCAAGACATTTTGTACAATTGAAGCATAGAAAAAGAGTAAACGTAAATGCTAGTATAATTTGGAATTTTCTAAGGACTTCGATCTTATGAGGAATCAAAAAACATATTGCATTTCGTGAAGTGGCGAGCAAGTGAGAGAATTGAAGACTTGCCAACAAGATTTGTGCACAAGTTCATGACTTGAAACCTCTCCGCCTCCCCCTCTCTTCTTCGAGTGAAAGGAACCAAGATGGATATCCACAATGCACATTTTTAGTCACCCAGTGAGTAATTCACAAAACACCAAAAAATACTGCATTACTAGTGTGCTTGAACTGTTAGCAAAGCAGTAGAATTGCCTTAGGAGACATACATTCCATCACATTAATTGCGATTAGCCATTAACTGCCTAGTTACTCCGCACAAATCATTCACATACTAAAGAAAGCAAGGAAAAGTGGAAAAAAAAAAAAAAAGCTCGGTAGGTAAAATTTCCATTTCTAATTCCTAGTTTTCTGATAATTAGCATTTCAAAATAAAACCCTTCAGTCAACCAAGCTTAAGTCAACTATCCAATCGAGTTGAGATCTTTATTCTTTAGAAATACCAAGAATAATATCACCCAAAATTTGGCTTCATACCAATTCAACCATCCAATCCAAAGAAATATAGTGAATTTTTCAGCAATTATGAAACCCAAATTCACATTCACTAACGCCCAACTTAGTCACCCAAAAATCCAAAACTTGAAGTTATTCACCGAAACTTCTCAGCAACCCAAAAGAATTCAGTGCTTTAATTTTCACCCAAGGTTGCAGCAGTATAAAAGAGAAAAAGAGATAAAACCAACTCTGTTTTTTTTTTTTTTCAGCAATGAGACGAAGTGAAAATTGAACTTCATCCACAAACAAGTATCATAATCAGCGTCTAAAACAGAAAAAAACTCAGAATTAGTTCTTCACAAATATAAGAATAAGATCCAAACCAGCCCATTATATTCTGGATATGATTCAATTTCAACATGCCAACTACTAAAGAGCGTATTCGATATACAAGAAAACCAATCCGAACCATCAATTTACCAAGCCAAAACTCGAAATCAAACATTAAATCCCGAAAACACATACGAGCGTGTCCGTGTGCTTTACAGACGCATGTACGTACATATACATACCTTTTTTTCTTTCTCGGCTCGATGATGAGCCAGGAACGAAATCCTCGGAACCATAACCATCAGCGGCGGCACCGTGATCAGGGGTGTCACCGGGAGAGTCATGAGCAAAGCCGGTTTGAGGAGTACTGTTATTGGATAATGATCCGGTATAGTGGGTCAGGTTACCCATACTAGCACTCTTCCGGATTGATCCATCCGTCAATCGGACTCCGAACAGCTTCACTCCGCGGTTCGGACACGTCCGTGAGTTGTGGCCGTTGTGGCTGCAATGCGAGCACCGCCGTGTCATAATATCTTGGTACGACTTCAAATCTGCTTGCTCTGACTCAGAAATGACAGATCCGAATTCAAATGTCTCACGCAGGCGAGAGATATTTTCACATGATCTAAGAGAGAGAAATTGGTGTTAGGGTTTGAAGCACTCTCCCTCGACTTTCGTTCCGGGGATGGAGAGAGAGAGAGAGGGAGACAGAGAGGGAGATATATTCAGATATAGAGAGAGTAAATTAGATAAGGACACGCATGGATTACTATGGGGGTCCGTGTATATAAGAAACTGGGCATGGTATTGTACGGACTTTTTTTTTTTTTTTTTTGTGTTAAATGTACTAAAAGTCTTATTGAATATATTTTTAGGTTAATTATAAATTACACCCTAAAATATCATTAAAATCTTAATTTGTATCCTCAAAAATTAAAACTCTTAATTTGCACCTTAAATATAAAAATTTGTATCAATTGTACCCTCAAATATCAAAAATCTCAATTTGTACTCTCAAATATATAGATTTGTATCAATGTGCACCTAAAACTAAATTGATAAATTATACTTAAATCTTCTTATACTTGTCACTTAATCATTTGAACTCCTTCACATTTAGAATATTACTCATATATCTCATGATGTTTGTACACGTGTAACACGTAACCCCTTTCGTTGATATCTGTTAATTAACGAAATCTGTTAATATAACTGTTAAAAAATATAATGTTATTCTAATAAAAATTTATAATTTCATATTACCCTTTATTTTATAGGTCCAATATACTCTAAAGTTCAAAATCAAGCTTAACATTTGAATGTGTAATAGAATAAAAAGTTACACATTGAGTAATATATTGCATTGGATATAAAATATTATATAAATATTTACATTCTATTGGACATTCAAATGCTAAGCTTGATTTTGAACTTTAGAGTATATCGGATGCACAAAATAAAGGGTAATATGAAATTATAATTTTTTATTAGGATAAAATCATATTTTTAACGGTTATATTAACAGATATCAACAAAAAAGGATTATGTGTTACACGCGCACAAACGTCATGAGATGTAGGAGTAATATTCTAAATGTGAAATAGTTCAAATGATTAAGTGACAAGTATGAGGGGATCTATATATAATTTATCAATTTAGTTTTTAGGTGCACATTGATACAAATTTCTATCTTTGATGGTGTAAATTGAGATTTTTTATCTTTGAGGGTGCACATTGATACAAATTTCTATCTTTGAGGGTGCAAATTAAGATTTTTAATCTTTGGAGGTCTAAATTGAAATTCAAACTATCTTTTGGTGTGCAACTTGCAATTAATCCATATTTTTATGTGATATCTCAAAAAAGACAACATCTAAATTACTAACAATTTTTAACTATAAACTCATCACGTGATACTTAAATATAGACAAAAAATAATTTGGATAATTTTTGACAAAAAATGTGTAATATGAATAACTCTTGACTAAAATTTAGATAACTCATGATAACAATTGTATAATTTGGGTAGCCTTTTAACTAATATTTAGTCAAAAATTACCAAATTTATTTTTTTGATATTCAATATTTTTAAGACTAAAATAATACAATTAAAATATTGAGAATCAAAATAAAACAAATCTCATACTTTGGAACTTCCAATATAATTAACCCTTTTTTTTTTGCGATATATTAAAAAATATTGAATAATGTTGTGAGCACCGTCTCTTCTATATTACATGCAATTAGAGTTATTAAATATTTAATAAATTTTGTAAGATTTACTATTCTAACAGTGTATGGTAAGGTGATGTACAAAGGTAAGGGAGGAATGCGGTGTGCGTAGCGTTATTAAAAAACATTTGTAATTATTGATTGAGTTAATTATAGATGACTATGGCAATGGTCCCACGCGATGTACAAAATATTAAAAAAGTATTACCCAGACTCCCATTTTAACATTATTAAAAATTGTTTATTAGTGTTAATTAATATTTTATATAAATAATTAATAAAGATGATAAAAAAATTCAAATATAAAATCATTATTACAAAATTAAAATTTGTTATATAGGCCACATATTGAAATTCACTTGAAGGAAGTTAATTAAATAATTTACAATTAAGAGAAAATAAGATTTGAAAAGGAAAATTTTATCAAACACTCTGTCTACTAAATTAAATTTTTTAATATACAGTATATATTATACACATTATTTACAAAAATTAAAGAATAAAATTAGATACTAAAATATCCCAAGCAACATCCAATCATTCTTCCTTCCTTACTTAAGAAGCTAATTTAGATGGGTCTAAACTAATTATGGGGTTGCGGAGAGAATTGATATGGATCGGAGTTTTGGTCAAAGAAGAGTTAAATTTTAAATTAGTGGGTAATTCTTTATATACTAAATTTATGCACCAAAAATTATATCAAATCAACTGTAACTATTGAATTAGTGATAGGATCCACATATCCAACGACTGCAAATAATTTGGTGCACATAACATTACTCTAAATTATTATTCAAGAAAGTTTTGAGGGAGTGAGTTTCAATAATATTAATTAAATCAAATTTATTTAATATATTTTATATTTACATTAATAACAAAAATCATCGAAATAACATTGTTCAATTTTTCTTGGTCTAATTTTCAATTTTGGGAGGATAAAATTTCCATGGTGGACCTTGCCATTATATAATTGTTTTAATGACAATTGTCTGCCTATTGAGATTTAAGCTTGTTAAGGCAAGTAACGAAGGAAAAAGAATTTTCTTTGAAAAATGTTAAATTGATTTCTAAATTTGATTTGAGTTGATTTGATGTATCATTATTATTGAATAAACAATGAATTTTAATAAATATTAAGATTTATAGTTAAATCAACGATAAATATAATAATCATATTATCAAATTAATTTTTTAAGTATGTGTAAAGTTACTTTTTTTATTTTTCTTTTTTTTCTTTTTTTTTTTGGTTTAGAATGAATTTTGAATCACAATATTTAATAATATACAATAATGACCAAAAGAGAAACCAATCATTAATGAAGCGACATAAATATTGGATTTTAAATAAATAAAAATGAGAAAAAAATATCATTATTACAATTTTATGTCATTTAATCCCTGATTTTAGTTTTTTTTTTTTTTTGTCAATCTAACATTGCTTCTCCCTGAATCTTTGTTTGCTCGTATTTTTATTGGTATGTCAATCGTATCAGGTGAGGCAAATTCGTATCAAATCTTAGTAAGCTCATGTCAAAAAAATACTTTACTCATATCTAATTCATTTATTAATTTGTATCTAACAAATCATATCATATTAGGTTTATATCGTGTATAAACTATATATAATTGATATATAAACGAATCATGTCGTATATTTTTTTAATTAGTTTTACTTATACCAAGTTCATTTATTAATCGTGTTGTATTGAGTTTATTCATTTACTAAACGGGTGAGTTAAAAAAGACTTAAACTCTCTAATTTCGTATCATGTTAATAGATTGTATAATATTTTGACACTCTTAAATGCAACCATGATTTTAATAGGAAAAGCTCAAATTTGATATCTAAGTATGGAAATTCTCATTTATGATCTGTAAATGAAATCAAACCTATAGTATGACCATCACATGTCAATATAACTTATCATATTAATAACATGAGCATTACAAAATCAACAATCTCAATGCATTCCACTCTATTTTTCTTTTTTACAGTGTATGTATCCCACTTCATTAACCAACTTTTACTTATACAAGGCAATCTTATTTTAGATTGAACCCAAGACATTTAATAAAACAAATATAAATCAGGTAAGGTCGTTAGTTAGTAAAGTATGTGTAATGTGTATAAGAAAAATAGAAAGAGTATATCGTCTTCTTTCGCATGCGAGGCAGTGTCATATTCACTTTAGACTATTGTTTGATTCGTGTGAAGTAAGAAATTTATATTCCTTCTTTTTTTCAATTTTATTTTTTCACTCGTTATTTTCGTAGAGTTATAAACATTAAAAATTTATAAAATAGAAGAATAATGGGAAGTAGATAATTGGAGTGTTTGTGGATAGTCATTTGAGACATTGAGTGAAATATTTTATTTTATTTTTATTTAATAAATAAAAAACCCACAAATTAAAAGAAGGTGTATAGGATACGATAGGATAGACAAACACGGTTTTGTTTAAAGTCATGTCCACTTTTAGCGGTAATCATGTTGTAGACTTCTTGTCAACACGTGTTTAGCGACCAAGAGTTTTGTAAGCAGAAGAAAATGACTAAAACATCTTACTCGGACTCCGTGGTCGTAGCTTTTTGAAAAGGGAAAAATTGTGTGGTCCAAATTTGTTTATTAAAATTTATATTTTAAATAATATGTCAAAATTTTATAAATCAAAAATTTAATAGAGTTAATGAATTTCATTAATCTAATCATTCACATTGATTTAGAGTATAAAATTTAGTAAATGATTTGGTCAGTATAGTATTTTTCTAATATTATTACGTGATACAATATTTTAATATTAAATAAGGCAATCTTACTTTTTTTTATATATTTGATGATTAAGGGATATTAAATAAGTTGAATTTGAACAAATTTTGATATGTTTTAACTCATAATTTGTAAAGTCTATTCAAAGTTTGACTCGGGTTCACACGCTGAACTTAAAATTTTGTTCAAATTTGACTCGTTTAAAAAATGAGTCACTTATTATTAATATGAATTCGAATCTAAGTTCAGGCTCGAACTCAAGTAAGTCAAGGGATCATAATCATGAGTGTATTGTTGATAGATAACATATAGATGTAAGAGATATACAAATTATATCCCTACCAAAAAAAATACCCAACGTCTAAGAGCCAGCTGAATAGCTTGGGCTTGACTTATTTTAAAACAAGCTTAAAATTCCGTTTATATTTGTTTTCTATGACGAGTTAAATGAACTTAAGCAAGCTAAAAAATGATTAAAACCCGAGTCAAACCAGAATAATCCTTTACAATATTTAGTCCACATCAACAAATAAATATTTTAGTGCAACAATAACGTCACGTTATTATTGTCAATATTATTATTAGATAATAAATAATTAATATATTATATAAAGAGGTGAATACTAAAAAAATGTGAAATACACTTGCTCACTTGTTACTTTTTAATTAAATAGTAATATTTTATGATAATGAAGACTTAATATCATCATTACATTAAATATTTTTACTGCATTGACATTTTTTAAGAGCTAGAAATCAACGCCAAGTTACCACAAAAAAGAGGAGCCACGTGGCAAAGCTTTAAAGGTAAAGCGTAGCGTACAATCCGATACACGATAATCTTATAGTAAAAAAAAAAAAAGAAAGCTTATCTCAACTTATCCAAATTGACAGCCTTTTATCTCCGGCCGATAACTTTTGTGGCCCCACTAATGGTCAATGTTGCCATATTTTTTTATCAAGGCGATTAATCTGACGGCTGAGATTGGTCAGACAACAGAGTTTGCCAAATCTCGTAAGGAATCGAATAGATTACGGTAGCATGTGTAGATATCTTTGTCTACCTTACTATGGAGACACATGGACCGTCAGAATTCAACATGGGCCCATTCAATGGATTTATGACCGATAGTGTGTTCCACATGTCGTCCTTGACCCTGTTACTTTGTCTCACCTTTTAGTCAACTTGAGTTTCTATGTCCACACACAAAAAAAACCAACCCTACACGTTTCTTCCTTTTGATTGTGTCAATTTCTCCCTCTTTTCCTCGAGCAGCTAATCACATTGACTAGATGATAGAATTGAATTTCTTGGTTATTTCTTTTCTTTGGTTCAACAGCCTAATCCCCTTCCCGTCATTTTCTCTCTCTTTTCCACCAAGCAGCTAATCACATTGACTAGTGGCTGATAGAATTTCTTGGTTATTTCCTTTCTAATTTGGATAAATTATATCCACCTTTCCTGAAATTTAGTCAAATAACAATAAGACTCCCTCTTGTTTGAATAATAACAATGCACTCCCTTCTATTTTAATTGTTGATAACAGATTCTCCCTACCGTTACTATTCCATCAAGAAATAGTTAACTTTTGATGGCATAATCAATTTATATTATCAAAATATCATTTTTTTTTACCCTTTTACATCCCACTTATATTACCAAACATAAAATATTCACCTTAGATTCAAATTATGCTAGTTTCCAAAAAAAATCCATTAATTTATCCCTTTTGTATCGAAACCCACCATGGCTCGAGCCTCCTCCTCCTCCTCTCCCTCCCTCTCTCTCTCTCTCTCTCTCTCACACACACACACACAGAGTAACCTCCCTAGCCGTCGCCACCGTACCTCCTTTACCACCATAATTGCCCTTGCCCACTTTTCGATTGAACCACCTTGGCACCTATCCTCGAGCTCCCCCAACATATCCCAATCCCCAACTTCTTCTTTTTCTCCTCTCTCCTTCTCCCTCCCCCTTTTAAGAATCAAAATCTAAGACTGAAAGGTAAATTGCAACCCTTATCACCGTTGGAAACCACAATATCATCGTCGGTAAGTTGGTAGTGGCGAATTGGATTAACTGTGTGTCTTGGTGCAAGAAAAAATTGGGTTAGTATTGGATGCGAAAGTGGTTGGGTTGGTGGTGGTGGTAGGTTAGCAGTGACGATGATAATGGTGGTATGTTGACAGGGGCGATGGTGATATGTTGACATTGGTGGTGATGGTGGTAGGTTGGCAGTGGTTGTGGTGGTGGTATGTTGACAGTGGCGGTGGTGGTAGGTTAGCAATGGTGATGGCGGTAGTATATCGATTGACACTATTTGTGTTCTTGAAATAGGGCAAAAAAATAAGGTGATGATATGATATTGTGAGATTGGTTTGTAGTAGAATTAATAAAAAACTATCCCTACAACATGAAACCTATATTTTTTTCCTAAAGGGTATTTTTGCCATTTCATAACTTCTGTTAGTCAGCTAAGATGAAAGTGACTAGCATAGGAGGCCAATGTTATTTCCCTAAAAAGGGACTTTAGAGACAGATCATTTACACTAAGATTAAAGTATTCAAAAGAAATAAATTTCTCATTATCTCACTCTAAGAGATTGGTAAGGTTTAAATTCAAGACATTTGAATTTACAACTTTTATATGTTACCACTTAAATTTTTGGTTACTTCTTTTTGGAAACAATGTGTGCAAATTTGTGCACCAAATAATTGTCCGTTGTAGAATGGCAATGAGCTACGCTAATCCAATGACGGAAAAGTATTTGTTGCACAAATTTAATACAAATAACATTACCCATTTCTTTTTTTTTATCTAAAGTTCAGGTCTTGTATAAAGCATCCTCAGTTTGGTTGAATGTGTGCAAATTTTGAGTTCTTACATACATTCTAAATTTACGGAAGACTCACAAATTTATAAAATTACTAATTGTGACTAAAATTATTTATTTTAGATATAATTCACGAACACCATATAAAAAGACGGGTAAACAACTAGTTCTTTGACAGATAAGTTAGTTAGTATTATGATAATCAAATGGTTTTTTCTAAATTAAGTTACTAATCCAGTGATGCCGCTTAAATTCGATTTCTAAGATCTTCGTCTAATTTTCTACTAACTACTAACTCGGAAAAATAGGAGAGAGAAAAAACCGAGTATTAAATCCAACCTCCCACCTCTTAAAGCACGCTTAACATACACAATAAAATTATTTGTCCAAAGGATAAAATTAAAACTCTAAAACCTCGTTTAAATGCCAGACTAAAGAGGGAATAAAAAAAAAACTAGACAATATTCATGGTAGTTTAAGTAGTAATAAAGACAAACTATAAACCTAAACATCTTAAGTTCGAATCTTGACAATTTTTTTAGATTATGGCATAAGAGATTTATTTATCATGAATATCATAGTCTCAATGTAGCTAGTCTGTCATTGATCGAATCAAAGAGGGAATTAATCGATGTGCACGTATAGGACTGTCAAAATCCAACATGACACAATTAACCGACACAAGTCGACATGAATTAAGCGGATTTAGATAAGATTTTAATGAGTTGACATGTCAAACATGTTTAATAAACGGGTCGTGTTCGAGTAAGACCTGTTAAACCGTTTATCACACGTTTACCCGTTTAAATAAAATTAATATAATAATAAATTAATAATTATTTAAAAAAATTAGCAAAAAAATAGAAATAAAGAAATCAATAAAAAAAAAATAATAGTTCAAAGACAAAGGAGATGAGAAAATGAGCACTTCAAAGACAAAGGCAAATCAATGTCTTTCATTTTTGTCCTACATTAAAAAATGAGGGGGAGATGGGGAGGGCTGAGTTGCCTATAAAAAACAATGATCTCTTATTTTTTTTTTAAGCCTTCAAGTCTTATTTTTATGAAATTTGACTAATTTTTTTTTTTTTGAGATAAATGCAATTGACAATAAAATAAAAGTGGAGTATTAAAATTTGTTAATATAATTTTTTTAAAATTAAACGGGTAAAACAATT
The DNA here is from genome assembly GCA_963454935.2 of Ilex paraguariensis. Classification (NCBI taxonomy): domain Eukaryota; kingdom Viridiplantae; phylum Streptophyta; class Magnoliopsida; order Aquifoliales; family Aquifoliaceae; genus Ilex; species Ilex paraguariensis. The sequence goes on along the minus strand of CAUOFW020009168.1, from coordinate 605,141 downwards.
CATCGTATTACATGTTTATTAAACGGGTCGTATTCGTGTTAAAATTTTTTACCTGTTTATTAAACGTATCGTGTACAATTTTATATATTTTTCACCTGTCACCTGTTTAACCCAACACGTTCGACACCCCTATGCACGAAAACTAATCCGGACACCCCTGCCTGCTGAAAAAAAAAAATAGACAAGACTATCACAATTTTTTGGGCTTGATCACTTTGAAATACCAAGAATTTTGAAGACATTTCTCTTTTGCGCATTTTTACTAAGTGGAGAACTTATTACTTTTTAAAGCTAGAATATGTACGTCATTAGAGATCCCAATTCATTATTTTTCCGTTAGCTGCTAACAACAGATACCCTTATCTAGAGGTGACAAATGGAGTTGGCTATGAATTAATTCAAATGGGATTAACTACAAAAGAAATACAATCTATTTTCAACTAACTTAATAAACAGGTTATAATAAATTTGATCACAACGGGTTAAATTAAACTCATTAAGAGCCTTACCTAATTTTTTCCTATTTTTGGGTACGAGGACTTTATAGTAACCATATACCACAATAAAAAACAGTAACTTTAGTTTAATCCATCTTCTGAAGATTATTGAGCAATTAGTCTTAAGGACAAGAATAGTTAGTCGTAGAGAAATCGAGTTTAATTCTCATTAACTCAAAACAAAACGAACTCCAAGGGTGCCTTCATGCATAAATAACGTAATCTTCCGGGACCCACAACAAATTCCAACCCAAACCAGCCATTTTTATTTCTCTAATAAAAGGGAACCAACTATCGTTTGGAAGGAAATTCTATGGGGATAACTATATTCAAGTGTATATAACCGTCCATGGAGGAACATACCATGAAACTTTGGTTCATCTTCGAAGTTGAAAATATGACAAGTAGATCATTCCAGGAAATTTCTGCCCCCTAGTACTAGGGCAAGGGGATCATTTCTAATGAAGATGATGAGTGAGGAAAAGAATTCTAAGTCAAGGCAGTAGCACGATACGACATCAGTCCCTTAACCAAAACATATAAAACATGAGGAAGATTATGTTAGCAAAAGAAGAACCGTACCAAAAAATGTTATCGATCTCAAAACGTTAAGATCAAACATAAAAATTACAAATTTTAAATGACAAATTATAATTTTTAAAAGTAAGTTACAACTCTAAAATCATTGAAATCACCTCCTTCAAATTAAAGAACTTACATGGGTAAACAATTTTTATAGTTATTTATGATCGATCACAATATTTCATAATCAATCATGAAATACACCAATCGGTTATAACTTTACTTTTAAAGAGTCTATCTTCACATTTAAAAATAAAAACTTTCGGTATTGTTCCAAATTTTTTTTTTTTTTGGGTATTGTTGTGCTATCCTAAAATAGTGGATAATTATGATTGACTATACTTTATGCTTATTATATCACCCTAAAAACAAAAAAAAAAAACTTGGGAATTCTAGTCAAATAATACGAATAAAGTGAAAGTTGTAATAGTACAGAAGCATAATATTTATATGTCATGCCAGTCTTCAGCGAAAAAGCCAGGAAGTACCACTGGGAATTCAAAAGTATCAATAGTCTTGGAAAACTGCACACAAGTACGAACATTACAATCTGAGCAAGTTCTGTTGACTCTCTTCCTTCGAGTTTTTCATGCTCTTTGAAACTTCCCCAAAATAGTATGCTCTTTTTTTTTTTTTTTTTAAAAAAATTCGGGGGAGGGGAGGGGGAGGGGGAGGGAGATGGAGAGCGGGAAGGGTCCCCAAAATAGTATGCTTATCAAATTCTTTTATTAAATTTTCCTCGTAAATGATGTGACACAATTTTTGTCATTGAATATTAATAAAATTCACTTAATGGTGAAAAACTATACCACATCACTTGGGATGAACATTTAATAAAAAAATTTGGTAAACATAACATTACCCGTGGAAAAATAATACGGAACCAATTTTTTTTTTTTTTAAATATCATACCAAAAATTACCACAATTAAAGGTTAACTTATATCTTGCAAATGACAAGTTACAACTATTCATGACTAATCACAAAATTTGTGATTGATCATGAAATGTTATGATCGATTATGAATAACTTTGTAACTTCAATTTTAAAGTGTAACATAACTGTTAAAAGTTGTATTTTTCAAAATCGAAGCCAACATTTTGTGATTCATCATGATTCTTTGAGGTTGAAATAGACTTGAAAAAAAACTCACATTACAAGGCCGAGGCATATGTAATCCTGAGCTTCTCTTCCAGGTAGTCTCCACCGCGGATTGGAGGAAATCTGCAGCATGACAACTGAAGCATGTCATTTGCATTCTCTCATCCTGAAACAACTCTCCATGAAATGCAACCAAACAAAAGAAACTGAAAAGGACATTCAAACTCTTCTAAAATTCACTTCCTTTGAGAGGAATATGTACCTAGTTCAAATTTTCGCCCGATTCACCAAGGAATATTTTGGTTGCTTTTGGCAGATGGCTTACTACTAGGTTGGATTGGATGTCAATCTATGGTGGCACCATTTGTTACTATTAGACAAAATTTTCCTATTGTTTTCTTCTTGTTCTTTGCCATAACGCCTATTCCGAGATGAGTTAGAAGAGGAATTCCTAATTCTTACACGGACAAGACCACTCACAACTGATCAGTGAAAAATTCTTAACACCAATCATTTACAAGCGAGTATAACACATAGAATTGACAATCGGATGAGTTTTCTAGTTGGTTATCTTGATATAATTTAGATAGATAAAAGATACTCTACTATAGGTAGGGCTGAGCTTTCAAATCGAAGGGCTTTGTCCCCTCTCCCTTACTCGCCCTTTCAAAGCCAAAACATTGGCATAGAAGGGTATATTTTGAATGAATTAATGAGATGCACTTGGTTGCCAACCGGGTGGCTCAATAGTGTTGTTAAAAAAGCTTGGGCTTTAACCCCATTTTCAAAGAGAGCCCCAAAATTTTAGATATTATAAATAGTCCATGTAAAAAAATTAAATCCATAAATACTTTAAGCCCTATAAAAAAGTCCTATAAAAATACAAGCCCAATCAAAAAAAAATTTAAGGCATCGCTTCAAGGAAGCCCTATAATTTATAGGTGTACAGTAATAGTCCAAATAACAAAATTTAAATTTATGTCCAAACAAAATATTTCAACTTAATAGATTTGACCTATTAATTTAACCGTGAAATTAAAAAGTCCTAAAATTTATTTATTTTTTTAAAAAGAAAAAAAAATTAACATTAAAACTAAAGCTACTAAAAAATCTAGAGAGCGCGTATACGGTCAATGTGGCCAAGCGCAATGACCTTCATGTCTAGCCTATTGTTAATGATATTATTGCACTATTAGGACTCATTTAAATAAACCTTCTGAGCGACCCCATAGAGTTGTTACCAAAAACAGTCTTAAACCAAGGTTTGGATAGTATAAATGCCTTCTGGTTCCTGTGTTACTGACTATTAAAGGATGTAAACTAACCAAGAAAGGCACAGCAGCATAATATATCACAAAGCAAGGCCAACGGGTAAACCCATACCTAGGAGGAGATGACTCACTGCAGCAAGTCTTTAAGCATTCCACCACACAATCCGGATTGGGATCTACAAAGAAAGGCATCTGCAATTGGCAATATATAAATTTTCAGCTTTTTAGTGCAGTATAGCCTTGACGAAAGCCCGACAGACATTACAAATATGTGTGTCCAGCGACGTTGAAATCATATCAAGTCTTGAAATTTAGCATATCAAAAGGGTCCATTTCATATGATGCACTGAAAAAGAGAATTACATCTTTTATTCGTTAGACACACAACTGAAATTATTTATTTCCTTATATGTCAAAGGGTCAAAACAAGTTTATAGATTGTTACAATCATTATAAAAACATCATCAACGTACAGAAGGCAATGAAGCAAATTTTGTAAAAGACAAGAAAGTAAATTGGGAAGAAAATCTTGATTACAGAATAGCGTTCTCGTCCTGTTGGCATCACTCTGTGCAGAGTTGACCTACAAACAAATGATGACCATGAAAATTAAAAAAAAAACCAGGAAGTTGCTTAATATTTCTGTAACCAAAAAAAAAAAAAACCACAACAATCAAAGAACATTCCACCTAAGGACATGGATGAACTCTCAGAAGAAAATTAAAGATGTCTAAGTTACAGCAGCTGATGCATTACCCAAACAAACAATTTGTCCACCTCTCCATTGCATCCCCGATGTTAACAATGAAGGTCCTGCATATTCATAATGGCCACAAGAAACTTTTATGTCCTGTGCTAAATGTACCTCTACTCTAGTGAAGCATAAATTAAACACTTGCTGCTAACCCAAGTAGTTATGTAACAATGTGCACTCTCCACAGTAAAGGTCACAACGATTTCATATTTCAGCCCTTTTCCATGTTAGCAGTTCATATGTGTGAAACGTGTCCATGTGCAGTCTCCAGAGTACCTATCTCTTTTATCTTGCACACATTCTTTGCGTTTTTCTTTTCAGTGTAATTGATTAAAAAATTTAGGAATGAAGAATACATTCTATAACATGACCATTAATGGCTCCAACCAAATGTTTCGTCCTGTGTATGTCTTGAACATGTTGACCATCCACATGTTCTTTTCATAATTGCTTTTGGATGAAGATTGTTCAAACAGGTTAGTTCAAGTTTATAGATATTCTGTCAAACTTGCCTAGCTTTATTCCTAGAAAGCTGCTGTTTATATTCAAGGAATGAAGAAAAATTAACATCTTGAATGCCGGTATGCTTAACGTAGCAACATGAACTCACCCATTGATATGATGCACATCTTCCCAGACACGTGGTTGCTTAAATTTCTCCCTGCAAACCTTTTGATACAAAAAAGGTAACTTAATGATGGCAAATTGGTATTCGTAGAAATCAAACGCGATTATTTTCAAAACCAGACATGCCTGAAGTCCACTGACTCCATCGGATGCTAGAATTGTGACCATTCCATAATCTGAATGAGCAGAAGCACCGTATATTTCTTCACTGGAAATCCCCAACTCCCCTTAAATCAAATAACAAGGCAAATGTTTCAAGTAAATTGCTTAATAGCCAACTTTAGATTTGTGCCATTCAATAACCTTTTCTAAAATAACTTATCCTGAAAAGATATTTCTCCTCAATCTACTGGGGTCAAACACAAATTCAAACCTGGTCCTCAGATCAAGCAAAAGGTTCTGATTAGAGTTCATTTTTCTCTCACTTTTTGCCTACAGCACCCAGAACCGGGTGATCAGAACTAATTTATGCATATATCCTTTGTACCACATGAGTAGGATTACATTGAATATTCTTATGCTTCAGTAACATACATCTTGAGGGTTGAAAATGTAAGTTGCTACCAAGTGCATGAACTACAGCTTAAAGTTGGGTTTAAAATGGAGATCTTTTTCACTTTTGTCTCACAGCCCATGTTTACATTAATATCCCTAAAGGAAAGCCAAGACCTCTGTTCATTGAATATCAACTGATTGATTTCTTTGAATGCAAAGGCACAAGTAAAAACAAGGATGGTTTCAATTTTTTCTCAACAGTCAGTTGACTCGGTTTTACAGGTACATGTCCGCTGGCAAGCAGAATCTTACACTTTTCCTGTATTCTGATATGAATTGACACAATGGCAATAATCAAGGAGAAAGAAAATGAGAAACGTAATGCTAAATAAATATGGAGAAAGAAAATAAGAGATGCAGATCTAAATGGAAACTGAGTTCCTCTTTACAAACAATCCATCATACCAATTCCTGAGTCAAATACACAGAGCATCTTGCAGATTTCAGACAGGCTATCTCAATGGTGGTGTTTTTTTTCTCTTTGTTTTTTAATCCGGGGTTTTGGGTGATGGGGCAACAATTGAACAACTGCAAATAAAACTTGCCTAATTGTAATGGCCAAACCTGGATAACGTAATAGCCGAAGGAAAGCATATGGTGGATTTATAGCTCCCACCTTCTCAAAGAAATCTTCGTCCAAGTTCAAAGCCAGAGCAATTAGTGAGATCAGTCTCTTTCCCACATGTCTGATGCAGTAACAGCACCATCCAAAAATCATTCAACCTTGTCACCCAAAAATATCAAGAAGTACCCCCACCCCCCCC
>CAUOFW020009168.1:550720-594392 GCA_963454935.2 Ilex paraguariensis | reverse complement strand
CCCCCCCCCCCCCCCCTCCCTAAAAAAAAAGACGGCAACATTTGAAGGATGAAAGAGAGAAGAAACTTGGATTTTCACATCCATGTCCAGGCTTAAATTAAATTACAATTCCATAAACACGTAATAACACTCGGGAAGACAGAAATTAACATCGTAATCACACTCAGGGAAGAGGTAAATTATCATTAATAACACTCGCAAAGAAATAAAAAAGACGTTAAAATACAAAAATGCGCCAACCTTATATGGATTGCTCTTCTAATTAACTAGAATCCAGGTGCGACCAATATGACAAGAAGAGGAGGTAGATGAAAAGGAAAATGGCCTTCATTAATCATTATAACTCAGCTTCATGCACTAAACCTTAAACCAGTGTGTGGTTTAAATGGATGCTGCCCTCCCATGGCAACTGAAAACTTCTAGCAGAGCTCCCTCTGATTCGGAAAAAAAAAAAACAGTTTTGGGTCTGTTGCTGCTAGGTATTTACGTTCTCCCCCGCTTTCAAAGACAGATAGGTCCTTCATCTTCTGGCAAACCTGCTGCCTCTGATTTCCGTCTTGGGCGTTTTATAAGACACTACTCCTGTGAATCTATCCAGACTCGGCTGCTCTTCATCCTCACTTGCATCATCGGACCTCCATCTTGGTCCACCATTTGCATTTGTGTCCACAACAGGTAAACCCTTGTTTTCATGGCTTATGATTTGTAGGTGAATCAAAGTGAAGAAGTTAAGATTTATGAATGATCAACTGCACAAGCAGTAAAGGAAGCATAAAAATAAAAAAGAAAAAGAAAATGTGAACTTTTACCTCCAAGAGACGTCCATTAAATCATCTAATGGAGCCACATTCCAAGGTTTATCAACTCTGTCTGGCGAGATGTGATTTCCAGCAACCTTCAGGTATGAGTCTTGAGAAGAATCATTGAGCACACCCTGCTTGCTATAAGGCGATTTTATGGGATTAGCTGCAATCCTGCGTGGATATGGACTAGTACTTGGGAACTGTTGAATGAATACATTATGTTCTTTTTCAGAAGGGACTTCATTATCCTCGTGGAGGTTTCTGTTGTTCTGAGGCACTCTAGATGAACGTCTGTTGAGTTCTTTTAGAGGTATTGCAGCCATAGGACTAACCCGACGAATTGCAGAAGAGGAGATGTTATCGAATCTGAAGTTTTTGTTAAAGCAGCCTTGAGAATTCAATCCATTTTCTGCATCATTGAAAACATTTGCACGACGAATGGATGGTGAGCCATAATTACCCAATTCAAAGTGGGATACATTGACAGATCCACTTAGTTTTGATGGAATTTCAAGAACTGATGGTTTCAAGGGAGGAATTGTGTTGTCCGCATGGTTAGCAAAGGAAGATTCAAAGGAAGAAGGAACCAATAAACTGGTCAAAACAGGTTCTACTCTTGGAAAATCAACTGCATTAGCAGGAGAAGAGCAAACTTCAGGCAACTTTCCAGTCTTTAGTTGTTGCCGTTGGACTTCTGGCAGCAACTCCACACTTCTATCCTGCAGAAGCATGTAACATATGTTCAGATAATATATTTGAGTTCTTCCCCCCCAGCATTATTAGTTACAACCAAGTTAAACCAAACCCTACGTAAGGGCTAATATCCTCTATATAATGATTGTCCACTATTCCTTAAGTATCGGACTCGGGTTCCCCCCCCCCCCACCCAAAAAAAAAAACAACAAAGAAAGGGAAAATTGCACAAGATTTAGAATGCTCCACTTCCTCAGGAAAATCCCAAAAGAAAATAAAAAGGAAGAAGAAAATATATACAGATACAAAAGGATATAATGTTAGGTTATGAAAGACCATCAAAAGCAGGACCTCCATTGGATGATCATCCTTGCCCCACCTACAAAACTTCTACTTAATGGAAAATCTGGAGAATGTTTCATATCGTAAAGAACCACCCTCGGTATTAGTAGATAAGAAAAAGCAAAACAAAGTCAAAAACCATAAATCTCCTTGTCATCTCAAGGATTTTCTCTTGTTTTAATTTTTTCCCCAGAAAAACCTGCTGAACTCGAGCAAGAAGGCAGCTCAACTCATCAAGCAGAATATTTTCACTGCACAATTCTATCAGATACTTAAATGAACGAAAGAACCAATATTATATTTTCTCACGTTCTATTATGCCTTAAATAGTATTAATGAATGAAGATAAAGAAGAGTGTCACAAAATGAAATTCACTTACCACCAATTTGGTTCGCCAATGACTTGCCGATCTTATTCTAGATAAGACTTCTTCACTGACATAATTATTGGAAATGTCCTGCTCCACACACTTAAGTTTACAATCAACTTGGTATGCCTCTACATATTGGAAGCGCTGAAATGCAAAGCGAGGGTAATGAGCAGACTTCTTAGGCAACCCCGACTTTAAAAATGTGATTTATGTCATACAAATGATAAAAAGTGAATCTGGCATGCCACATTACGTCTCCTGAAGCCAAGTATATACAGGAAATTAACACAAGTACACAGCTCAAGTGTAGCATCTGTTTTTATCGGTTTAAGTCTGAGTGGCCTTGTGGCCCCACAATATTAAACTAATTTTTTGAGGGGGAGGGCACAGTAGCTTGCTACTGGGGCTCTTGCATGTCGCCTTGGTTTTGTACTGCAGCCTTGGCCTGCCGCATTCCACCAAAAAAATTGAAAAGGAAAAGCAATATTACACCGTGTATCATTGATTAACACGGACAACAAAACTCTACTTTCTCGGATTTCAAAACAAATCATACTCCATTCTTCAAGCCTTTCAGAGTTCATTTACGATCTATTGAGTTTTAAGCCAATAAAAGTGACCAACTTAATGAATAGCTTTAGTCGCAAGATAGGAATTGACAGAAGGAAAACATAAATATGAAAAAGTTTACACACAACCAAAATTTAGTAGTCATTTTACTTGCCAAGGGTTCCCCATGGGCCAAAACTAGAAAGAGTGGGACAAAGACCAATATCATATTTCATGAAGCCACACTGACTAAACCAATAATGATGACGCCTCAGAAAATGATAGCATGCCTAGTCAGAATCATCAACAAAACTAATTATGTAACTTCAACTAATTGAGAATATAGAAGATACCTGTAGATAGAATACCACAAGAAGACTTCCAATAGTTGTTGAAGGGTCTTCCATTGCAAAATCTAACAGGCACTTATGGAGATGTTTCTCCTCATTGGAATTCCATGGCAATTCTATCATTCGATCTAACAAGTTCCTCCGGATACAAAGACAACAAATTTCAGTGACTAGCACCTCCACCCACTTCGTCCAAGAGAGGCACTCATCTTTTAATTCATCTGAAGCATTTCGAGCGGATTGATTCCTCAACTTCTGTTCCTTGACTTTTGTGCAGAGCATTCGCTGGTATGTGAATGCTTCAGTCAGAAGTCCACACTCCACTCTCACCCAAACAGCAGTGACAGCCTCACCTAGTGAAACCAACTGTGCTCCACCATCACGCCCTGACCACCGTAAAACCATAAGAGCTGCATCAGGATTTTTCCTTTCTAACAGAACTTGTGCAACCTTAGGATGGGTTGTTGGGCCTGAAATTTCTGGAAGAAGGCGGCAGGCTTCCTAAGCCATGCAACATGCAAAGAGAAAATAGGGCATAGAATGATATAAGGTGCATACACCAAATTACTCCAAATATTGTCTTAGACAAAAAGAGGTCACACAAAATTCAAGTACTCCAGAAAAAAGATGTCAAATGCAGTTGAAACCAGAGCCAGATTTATCACACATCAAGAGAAAACTTTCAATAGGTTCTCCAAGTTCATAATCCATGTCACCAATCTCCTAAAGGTGCAACTCAGCTGTATATAAACACAAAGTACCACAAAGCGATATATTTGAATATACATAAAAGAAGCCTTATGCAACGGTTCAGATATATTCCACACTGGCAGTAATAATGGAAGGTCAACAAATTTGACATCTAAGGTAGGAATAATGGTTGCCAAGGGAATCCAGTATCTCATTGTACATTAGGTTAGGCAGCTGTGGTTGACGTACAAAGAAGACAAGTATAGCCATTTTCAGCTCCAAAAAGAACAAAGAGCAAGTGAATAAATCATTTTACTTTGACAAGTATCTGTCTTGGTAACTTCTGTTGAAATAAGTACGTTCTAAATCAAATCTCAGATCACATAATGCTTGAACCTGATTATGTACCGGCATCAAAAACCATAAAATTCTAATCCAACTAGATCATATATTCTGGACAAGTTACTGTTTGCGCAACACATTAAACCAAATCTTTTGGTGGTCTAATATTGCATTTAGCAACTTAGGACACAATAGGGAAAAAGTCACCTGCAAAGCTTCATCAGTGTGGTCATCCAGAAGGTAAAAGGTAAATGATTCCAGTAAGGAACGCCGAGTAATACTAAAGGTAGCTGCAAAGTCATCTACAACATATCTCCATTTCTCATCAGGCAATTGCCAGTGCCGATCGAATAGATAATACAAGAACTGTGACAAAATTAAGGAACTATGCGAATGAAACCGCCCAAGGATGTAAACCATCACAAGCTACTAAATGTTAAATGAGAAGGATACAATTGCTTGTTTAGCAACCACCAGATCAGAATTTCCATGTAGAAAGAGCAAGTCAGTTGCAGCTTGCAGATTTTCAAATGGATAGCACCCTGCCATACCCTCTATCTTAGACTGGAAAAATGATGAGCCCCCATTCCTCTGCAAAGATGAAATTTCTAATTTGTCTACTATTTCATGGGGATATCCCTCTGCTATATCAAGATTTGACAATGCTTCTTCAATGAACAGCAAGGAAACATCTTGTCCAGCAGAATCAGGCCATGCACGCTTAATTGCCGCTGACTTCCTTTTACGGAAAAGTGAATACCAAGATGTGAAATCAGTGTGCCGAGGCTTGACGTGTTCGAGAAATTGATGTCTTGTGCACCAAATTATCATCTCCATGTGCTGGAATACCAAAATCAATGTTATAAAAATTAACCATGATTTATTTTAAAGAAATAGAAGCGCAGGTTTTGTCAAATCAAAATCTCTTCAGAACTCTGAACTTTAAAAGTTTAATGAAACATTATAAATTAACCCAACTACTCCCCACCCCAATGAATAAACGAAAACAACCCTGTACATCACAAAGTATGAAAAGACAGCATAGGCATACTACAGAATTCAATGACCTTAATTGTTCTTAATCCTTTGTGTTGTTTTTCTTGAATATGTGAATCCTCAACATGGTTTGAAATTTCACACTTTCGCTAAGAAGATTGCAAACTCACCAAGTTTTTAAAATATAGCATGGAAGAAGATTACACACTCACTATCAAAGTTGTAGAAGTAAAAACATAATCAGACCAACAAAAAATACTATCCAACAAAGAAGAATAGGTTAAATATCAAAGCAACACAATTACAGGAATTCTTAGTATACATACTTCAAATACTCGAATAAAAAAGAGCTTTAAAAAATTAAACCTGCTTTGTCTTCAATATGCTCTCATGAAGGTGGTGCAGATCATGAAGATGAGCAAAAAGAGAACCCTTAAATGATGATTCCAAAACTTCAAGAACATTAGATATGCCAGTCAGCTTTGCTGAAAATTTAAGAAGTGCACTTGACAATTCTTTCATCTCCTGTACAGTTAGATTATCTATGGGAAACGTCAAGGAGAACAATCAAAACAGCGAAAGGCAGAGAAGAATAAACATTTCAAAGGTTTAAGGATACAAATCCATTGAAGCTCTGTTATAGTATTCTGGAATGTCTGCTTGCACCAATCTTTGACAACCACTTCGTCCAGCAAGAAAGCAACAACAGGATCACTAGACACGGCAGTTTCATCCATGCAAACATCTCTAACATCTGTTACCCTTCTGCTAAGGAAAACTGAACTTCTAATATAAAGAAATTCCATAAAAAAATATCAGCCAGCTTGATGTTCAAGTTTTTTTTTTTCCGGGGCAGTGGCTAATGTTTAATTTAGTTTGGCAAAAAACAAAAATAAAAGTGACTAAAATTCAAGTTTTCCATCTTATTATTATCCACTGACCACATATTCAGTTGGCCATATACGAAACAATGCACTTCTGATTCTATTAGGAATTTCGGTCTGGTTGAGAGAAATAACGATAACACAAAGGGATACAATGGCAAATCAGAGAAACCAAGTTGTTCTCCAAGGCAACATCAAATAGAGAATAAAGCCGTTGGACATCAGCAGATATATGTTTCTCGCCATCGTCTTTCTCTTGAAACCTGTCGTCACATCTTTTGGATATAAGACCAGCCTCTATGCATTCATTGTAAAGCCGAAGCCGAAGTCTATTTCCATTCTTAGGCATAGGAATTCTGCAAATTGGGCAAATATCACAGCGTTGACTACATTCATCACACAAGGATGCGTGGCCACAAGAGTTTAACACATTTTGCACACAGCGTCCACAGCTTCTCAAGTCTCTTGTTGCCCGACATTGCTCAACCTTTGCCTCATTGCACAAGTCAAGCAGATCAATAGTTGCTAGGTGTTCCAATGCTTTCTGTGATTGAAACCAAAAGTATACATAGTTCCAAAGTATTGAACAACTACTGAAAAATGTAAAAACAGATAGGTTATCCGTTATTAAACACGATACGAACGAATTTCAACCAACTCGCAAACTGTTGCTTCCAAAAACTTGCACCGAAAGGTCCAAAACTGTATCTCTGCCACCGCAAATGCACAACTCTCGCTTCACAATTAATTTTGCACAACTCAATAGTATAAATTCAACGTGATTCACAATGAAACTGAAGCTAATCATCTTGAAACGGCTTAAAGCAACAAACTAGGGTTCTTACAATTATATATATTCTATTTAGAACATTTATGGATATTAAAGCATACACACATATGTCTATATATATATATAAAGATACCTGAACTTTTCTGCAAGTATAATTAGGTTGAAGAGGAGAAGGAGAAGGCCTTGTGGAGGAGTCTGAGGCCACGAAGGCTCTGTCGAATTTCCGTCTCTCCATTCTATCAGTACAGTGAGAGATTGCTTGAGAAACAGAAACTGTCCGGAACCCTAATGGCAACTCCAGATTAGGGATAAGTTAATAGCGCCATTGCTTAGTGTTGAAGCTCGGACAGGTTTCATGCGTGACTGTGTGCTATATACAGTGAATATATTTTGAAGGCTACCGAGTACTGAGAGAAAGATTTTGTGTTTTTTTTTTTTTGGCACTTTGTATCTTAAAATTTCAAAATTTTCACTTTATACCCTTAAATTTTAAATTTCTCATATTGTATCATCATGTATCAAAAGTTTGCATTATAACTCTTTTGTTAGCTTTCAGTTAGTTTTTTGCATGAAATTTGCCCTTTTTTTCTATGGTTTAATTCCAGAAGTTATTATTTCTTTTTTGATAAATATGACAATTAGTGTTTGAAATTTGTCTTTATCTTATAATAGTCCCTAAAATTTTAATTATCTCAATTTAATCTCTCAATTATCAATTTTATAATTTTTTTCTGTGATTTAATTTCAAAAATTATTATTTATTTTTTGATAAATATGACAATGAGTGTTTGAAACTTTTCTCTTTTTCTTAAAATATTCCTTAAATTTTTAATTATCAAAATTTAATTTTTCAATTACCAATTTTATATCAATAAAATCATTTTGTCCATTTCACGGCATGAGCTCAACCTGCAGTGCTTGGCCAGTACAGTTCAACATGTTTGGCCAATTCAAGTCAGCTTTAGAGTCACACTAGAGGATTCACTCCAATTCAAACAAAGGAATATACATGTCTTTGGAGTGAAGATTCTTTACAACGGTAATACGACGTCATCAGTGACATGTGGTATGATTAATAAATCATAATATGTTATGTAGGATAAGTAAACTTTAATATTTCAAGGTGTTAATTAATCAATATAATAATTATTAAAAATAGCAAGTTCTACTATACACATAGTATAAAATAATTAGATAGTAATACCACATTTCACCCCTGACCTAAATATTACCGTTATAATGAAAGGGTGAAAAGGTGATGCCAAAAGGTGAGCAATTCAAACTCCAGTTTGGCATTCAATTCTTTATCTCTTTTTCTAACTTAAAGAATCGGACGATTGAGTATCTCAGCTACCTCGGATGATCACGTACAATTTCTGGTATCGACAACCGTGATTGACTTTGTCTGGTGAGAACTGTCCCTTGAAAAATCTTTATCAAATGGGTGTATATCTATGCTACACCAAACTAACTTTTAGGTATTGTTGAAGTTACAATTTAATTTAATTTGATTAAAGTTATCATAAAATAGTACTGTTTACAAATTAGGAGATCAACATTCAAGTTTGATGCTAAAAATACAATATGATTTATGAGTCATAACTTGTTTAAGATTGGCGATAGATCCTGTCATATCATATTTAAATTATATAAATTGTGTCATATTAAAGAACTAGTTATTCCTTGTGCCTAAAGACACAGAGTAATAAAAAAAATAGTCAATAATAAATATATTTATATTCACATCTAAAATCAAATCATAAATATAGAAGGAGAGAGAAAAGAATTTAAGCATTAATTATAATATAAGTGAGCAATAACAGTGGTGGTGGATAGTATTGGCAGTGGTGGGGTGGCAATTTGCGACGAGTAGTGATGATGGTGATTATCGTAAGGGGGGAGTGGTAGTGGGGTGGCAACAGTAGTAATGACGATGGTGGTGATATTAAGTGATAGAAATGGTTGTTTTGGCAAAGGTGGTGGTGGGGGTAGAAGTGACGGTGGGGGTGGTGGTGGTTGGGCAATGTTGGTCGTGGTGGAGTGGCAACGATGATGATGGTAAGGGGTGGTATGGTGACGACATCGATGGTGGTGATAAAGGGCAGGGGGTGGTGGTGGTGAGGCAGTGGGTGGGGTGGTGACATTGGTGGTAGTAGTGGGGTGGCGACAATGGAGGTGATAGTGGTAGTGGTGATGATGGTGGGGGGTAGTTTGGTGGGATAGCGGTGGTGGTAGTAATAGTAATAGGGGTGGGGGTGATGGTGATGGTGGTGAGGCAATGAGAGTAATGGTGGCAGTGATAGTGGTAAGGTAGTTCTAAACACTATTTTTTTTTAAAGTATTTATGAGAAATTATTAGTATTAAAAATATTTTTAAAAAGTCATAACGAACACTTCCGAGAGGTCTATTTTCTCTATTTAATTTAAAGTGTTAATATTAATCATTAAATTAATTTTAAAATAAAATTAAAAAAAATTTAAATCGAGAACAACAAAAATCATTTTATTTATCTTTTGAAATTTGAATTGTATTATACTTTATTATATAAATTTACTCAATTTATACTTGATTCAATTATTATAGTATATAGTTAATTTTTTACCACCTCACATTCACATCGAGTATAAGTCATGTTTGTTTGAATTTGTGTCAACTCATTTTCTTGAGGGATTTAATAAATTCACCTTGTTTATAAAATAGATCCGCCATTTGGGGATCGTGAGTAAAATTGTGAGCGCTTCTATTGTCACTCCAAAACCGTAATGTTACTAGTAAAGCAGGATCATTGTCATGGTTCAACGTATTGATAGACACTTGTACAATTCGATCAAATCATATCAAACTCAACACCTTCCAATCCTATATAATTTCAATTTTTGTGTAAGCCCACGAGTCTCGTGCAACCCCCGAACAATCATCCGACATGTTTTTGAGTAAACCTCGAGTCATCTGAGTGTTCAAATTGATTAATTCCACGATACAACGATATGGTTTGAATATATCACAATACTCAACTTCATCTGTGCAGCATTTCGTACAATACCCTACTCAAACTTCATCTGTACAATACCCTCCTCATCATGACCGATGCCACGACCATGAATGATGATCCCAGTACATAAGAGAGCTCGAGATGCATCTTTAAGAATAACAAACAAGTGATCTGATAATAAACCACGGTACTACAATATATGCATCTTTAAGATGAACAAACTATTTTGCAGATGATATGATTGTAAAGCACAGCACTACAATATTGTTATTTTCAGTCAAAAAAACACAAAATTGCCATTTAGTATCAGCACCTACCTTATTCTTGAAATTTCACGTATGAAATTTCTATGCATTAGTGGGTTTTTTTTTTGTTTGGGGGGGAGGGGCCACCAATGATGCAAGCTGAAACCCAATAAATGCTCTACAATAATCTCACATAAAAACACAAATCAGCGTCTCAGACTATATTTTTACGACATAGCAAATATGCATGGCATGTACATGGTCACCTGACAAGAATAGCACCGAACTCAGACGGAAAACATAGCTAGAATAGCATTGATTGACAAAGAATTCCAAAGGTGAAGTTTAACAGACCTAGTCTCATTTTTAATTTTCCGCATCTATGGCTGTATGCAAATATGAAATTACAGAGTACTAGAGTATACAAGGAAATCAAGTAAAGATTGGCTATTTGGAATACATAATTCTTTTATCTTCTGATCTTTAAACTTCATCATTCAGAAGGTGAAAACAACAAGATGCTAGCATTTAGAACAATAAAATCACTCAAATCTTTGAAGTTAGCCCTAACCAAGCTAGAACTACAAACAGGCTCATGCTTTATATCATGTTCATCTATGTCAAGTTGTCAACTCACTAAATGCTTAAAGAAAAAAAGGAGGACACGATATAAAGGAAAGGGGAGGTGCTGTTTGTTCGTTTGTCAAGGGCTACACTTCATTGCAAAACATCAGACAAAACCCAAAAAAAAACAAAAATAACAAGAAAAGTTAGTTGCACCAAGATTTTCCAGGAAACTACCAAAGAATGCATGAATTTTGAAGGGTTGGATCTTTCTCCAGGTGGCACTGTTCCATTGAGACTCCCATTGTTGGCAGTGTTCTCTCTTACGTAGATGATAAGCACGGGACCTAAGGCCCTGGCTCCTTCACCATGAGAGAAAGAACCGGAGAATTACCAAGATTAGAGAAACTTCTCAAAGAGAGTTTTGGGAGACAAGTATATAATAACAATATGGCACAGGCATAGCCTGACGAAGAGATTCAAGCAACACCAGAAATTGAGATTAAAAGAAAAGGAAAATAACAAGGACACTTCAAATTCAATGCCAAAGCACTTGAATCTGTACCAATGGGAATCTGGGCATATTACCTCAGAGCAAAATTCATTTAGCCAAACCCAAGTAACGCAGATTGAGGCCTCCTAAATTTCAGGATGAGCATCAGCTGTTTTTTCCTTGATGAACAATAATGGTTCACTCCAATAATCCACAGCCATCATTTTTACACGGATACACAAGAAATTCATGTCTACGTGTTGGGTTTTATCTAATCTCGAAATCCATGGATACACAAGAAAATATTTCATATTTTTTGAAGTGTCTTTCCAATATTTCCTGTGGTACATGGGTGTGCTATGTTACTTAGAGAATTTGAAGTGGAAATTTTACACATTTTAAACCAGTGTGCAGAAACAGAACATAACAATGTTTATTTATGTTTACTTACATACTTACCATGAATAGCTAGATGTGCTTGTGGCTGCATATGTGATGGAAAGTGTTGAACACATATCTCACAACCCTTACACAAGTGTACAGGTATGGGATATCCTTAAATAATACCCTTACCCCAGGTGTGACGTGAATGGCTAGATGTGCCTGGCTGCATATCTGAGGGCATCCCATACCTTTACCCAGGTGTAGGGTATGGGATATCGCTTCCATGCTCATATCCTTAAATATGAAGAAGGTGTGATGTTTGACTATCCTACTACTTCAAAAAGAACAGTGTTGGATAATTCTATTAATTCTTATAAATCTTAACATTATTAAAAAACTGAACATGATTACCATTAGAACAGACAGGCAAAGGAAGAAGGCATGCAGCCAATATAAATAATTTCAACCTCATCAGTCTTCCCATTTGACGAAGCTGATTTGGGTGGAAGTGTCCTTCCAAATCAAAGAAGCAAGCAGCCCCTCCATTCAATATTTTTTCACTTGATTTCAGGTTTGCAAACTAACTACATGCATAAGCTCTGCCCCCAAACAGAGTCGGGAAGCCTGTCAAGTAACATTATGAAAATAGTCAAAACCAGAATTTCTATATCTTAAAAACAGCATTTCACCCATAAGACCTCGACCAATCCCGTTTCAAACGAAAAAAAATTTCAAACTCTCTATTGATTCATATTCATATCCATGCATTAGTCTTTAACTACTAAAAAGAAGAAAACAACTAAACTATGCTACCTTAATGACGAGCTGACACACAGTAGAAGATGAAGCAAAAAAAATAGATATATTTCCATCTTGATGATAAATCTCCTCCCCCCTTTTCATATTTCAGTCCATATTGAGGCCTCAATGTACCAAAAAAGCAGGCTTTCGGACCTCCAATTGTTTGCCTTCATATAAACTTCTGCAACACAAGTTAAGCAACCCTGAGCTATATAAACCTTACAAACACCGCGCAGAGAGAACCTTTGCCAGAGTAAGAATTCAAGCTTCAACTGGTGGTATCATTTCCTCTGAAAGTAAAAAGATTAGAATTATTTAGTTTGACCTACTGGTTAAGCAAACTCACCCGTTGTGTGTGGCAACGAAATTACAATTCTCAATTCCATTCATGGAATATAGCCCAAAAAAATCATAAAATTCTACAACACTAACGTTGAGAGGGCAAACCTATACCACAGCTTCATGAACTCGGTAAGAATCAGCTGAAACCCCTACCAAATAAAAGCCAGGGAAAGCATTCTGCAGACACACAAGACAAACAATCAAAACCAAAAAATACACCACACACACATAGACAGAGAAGAACGAGAACAAGAGATCCAAGAACAAAAACAAGATAGCGATCCCTTACATCGACTACTTTCTGTACATTCTTCGGCCTCTTCTTGGGCCTCCGAGAAGGCTTCCCTCCAGTCAATGCGTACACGTCCTCTTCAATCTCTTCCCTCGACAACGAGATCCAAAACTTCCTCTTTTCCTTCTTCTCAGAGCACTGTCCTTCTACAAAACCTCTCAGCCTAAGCGATTTGGGCACCTTATGAGCCTCAGTAAATGCAGGAATTGCTAGAACTGCAGAACCTGGTTCCGGCAATTTACCATTATTCAACGACGCCGTTCCGATCTCCTCCGCCGCTACCTTCGTCGCCGTCTTCCTCGGCCTCAAATTCCACGGCTTCGCCACCAAATCCTCCCCTTCACCAACCTCACCACACACATTCTCCACATCGGCTTCTTTGTTAGACTCTCTGTCTGAAACGACGGCGTTCTGTTTTTGTTTTTGCGCAGAGCATGGAGAAAATGAAAACCGGTTGTTCCGCGCGGTTTCTGATCCCACCGGAGGCTTATTCCGATTCTCCAACTCGGACTCGGAATCCGGTTCAGCCGGCGATAATCGTTGGTGGTCCGGCGAGCTGCGAGTGGACTCAAAGGGCCTGCGAAGGCGGTGATTGGCGTTGATGTGGTTCTTTTGGCCCCATCTCAAGAACGGCAGAGAGAAGTTGTGAAGAGGCTGAGACTTCACAGGCGCTGTCTCCATTATAGTCTACTCATCAAGTTTTCTAGAGAGAGAAAGCAGATACATAAATAACCAGAGCTGTAGTACACACGGAGAGAGAAACCAAAAACCCTAAGAACATGAATGTATATGCGATCAGAGAGAGAGAGAGGAAATGAAGCAGTGGTAGTGTTGACGAAGAGGGGTAAGTGTTTATACATGTGGCGTATCTATCCGTGCTTATACCCGGGCTCGTTTGGTCGCCGAAATGGATGGATTATATATAATACTTCAACCTAATTCGAAAAAAATTAAATTGGGTATTAAAATAATTAGTAATTTTTTTTATAATATTAGAGCAATGTTATTGAGATAATATTTAGAGATATAATGAGTTGTCACTAATGAAATCATAATAAATTCATTTAATGCTATAATGTGACCCATCACTAAATACAATTCACTATTATTTCATTGGTGATAACTCATTATATTTTTAATTTATATTCATAAATTATGTCTTAATAACATTATTGATAATATTATAATCAAGTAGGATGGTTTAGTGGGGTACCGATCTTACTTCTCACCTTGAGATTGAGAGTTCGAGTTTTGGAGTTCCCATTGAGACTTGGTGGTTGACTGCTATGCTAGCCTAGCTAGGTCTGGTCCCCAGAGGTGTTCCAGGCGCAGTCAGTGGCTTTATGATCCCACCGGTGAGGGCCTATCGGGGTGGTCGCTGGACACTTTTCCTTGATTAAAATTTTTGCACAAGAATTAAAGAAACTATTAAATTGTTCTAATATGAATAAAAAATAATTACACAAGACTAAAATATTTTTATTCAATATGTATTGAGAAGGAAATGAATATGAAAGACACTTAGCCTCCACCAAATCTAATGCATTGAAAAGTTAAGAGTAAATTTGACAGAAAAAATATTAATTATGCTTTAGTTTCATTAAACGACAAACATTATGGAACAAAAAAAATTATGTAAAATAACAGATATTTAGGAAAGGATAGAGTAATAAATAATATAAATGTTAGATAGTAGTTATTTAACTCACTCGATTGTTTGGTTAGGAAATTATTTCACTGTATGATTATTGAATTAACAAAAATATTCTCTATCAGTATTTGTTACATTAATGATAGTTTGATTTTATCACTTAGGAGTTATAATAATAAATGTGTAGAATAGTATATTTGAGTTGGATTATAATATCAACTCTTTTGGTGGTATTAAAATATTTTCATAATACTAGTTTATCGTATAAAAAATATACGATAACTATATGATTAATATATATTTTTGAAATTAATATAACATCAAATTTGCTTATCAAATAAAGTATTAGACCCGATTAAATAAAAAATAATACAATATAATATTTAATACTCTTCTAATACGTCTACCAAACGCGCCTTATGACTACATAGTACATTCCCTACTTATTTTTTGGGAGAATTTTATATTAGACTCTCTATCATTTGAAATATTATATACAAACCCTTTAAAGTTTGTACGCACGTAATACTTAGACTCTGTTAATCATGTCCGTTAATTTAAATTACATCTAGGCCCCCTAAAAAAATTTTTAAAGAAAAAATAGATTTTTATTTTTGATTTTATTTCAATAAATAACATAATAAAACATGAATTTTGGTTATAAAAATTAAAATATTTGATATTTTATTTTTGATTGTATTATTTTTTTTGTTTAAACAACATTTATTAAGAATATACGACAAAGGTCTAAGTGTTACGCACATATAAATCTCAGGGTATGTATCTAATATTTTAAATGTCAGAAATTTAAATGATTAAGTGACAAATCTGAGAGACTCTGGATGTAATTCTCTCTATTTTTATTTTTTTTGACAATACTGAAATTAGAGATAAATAACATTAAATTTATAATTTAAATTACTGAAATTATTATGAAATAGAGATTTTTTAAAACCAATTCTAATAATATCAAGGATTAATTCCAATAATTAGGTTCGATCTACATGGAAAGACGGGATTCAAGTTATAAAGCCAAATTAAGATATCTCTGATGCACATTCAATGTTTATAACAAATGCAATGATTTAGATACCTAAAAACACTTTGGTTTACTTATAGACTTAGGATAATAGAATTGAAATTCAGAATATTTGTAAATGACTTTTAGATTTTTCATGAAAGATATTTTATAAGTCTTAAATATGTATTAAAAATATAAAATGAGTCATGTATCAGATTCTATTTGAGTGACATTTTTTAATACTCAATATGTCAAAATTTTATTAGATTTTTAACTTAAAAATCAATAACGACCGCTCTATGCTATGTTCATAATTACATTGGGAGTCATTTCATTGTGGTCCCATATCTTTGTTCATAATTTAATTTATTTTGTTTTCCCATTTCTGCCTTTGGGGCTGTGGGGAATTCCATTAGGGTTTCTAATTTAGGGCAGCTATTTTGTAATAAGTTAAGTTGTGTCGACGTTATGTCATATCTAAATTGAATTGTATTAAAATTTATTCAATTTATTTTCGATTCAGTATTGTATAGCTCATTCTAATCGAGCTTAGTTGGTTCATTGCAATAAAAAAAGTTAAGTCGAGATTTGGTGAAAATGTGGATGACTTTTGATTTTTAAAATAAGGACAATTTAATGTGAATTTAAATTGAGGGCTTAACATCGCTTTCAGCAAAGAAATTGTGAACCGCACCTAACCATAATATGTTGACTTCAATAATCTTCCTATAGTAAGAGTTAAAAGACTTGAGAATTCATCAATTAAAAGTCAAATTTAAATTAAACACGCATCAGAAATTTTATAATTCAATTTAATCAGAATTAACCTCCCTTATGTAATGTCCGACAGTGGGGTTTACCTGGAATCGAGATCATCTTTATTATATTTTCATTCAATTTCACTCAATAATAGATCATTTATTAATAAAACACATGAGATTCACTATTTACTAGTGAATCCATCATTCACCTACGATAAATAATCTATCATTGAGCATAATTGAAAAAAGGTGTAATGAAGAAGATTTGAATTCCCTCACATGACGGATACTTTAATCTTGACGATTGATTGTTAGATTGGGAATCATTAACACTTTTGCTTTCTTTTCTTCCAAAAAGATAATTAATGCTACCTTTTATATTTTCCAATTCCCACTGGGGCTTATAGGTTATTGAAAATTCTATGGTTGTTGTGACATGAATGGAGTGTTGGTCGAACTCCAAATTTAGCCGGCCAAATGGAATTAAATTTGATTTTAATAGTAGTTTGGTAGATAAGTTGGCTGACCAAGTCACAAGTAACTGAGGTGTTCTATTTCTAACCCGTTTCAATTACTCCAAAAACATCCAGAGCTAGTCCACTGCTTTGCACAAATTATAATTAGGTCTGTCAATGGATTGAATTTTGATCCGAATTTAAATTCGATATCTTATATTTTACGAATTCAGATTTGAATATATTCATATCCGATTTGAATCATTTATATATTTTTACATAAATATTAAAAAATTAGTGATTATTTAAAAAAATTAGTTAAATTTTTAGATATAATTTGTTAAAATTTAGTTTCTTAGGTTATTCGAATCGGGTTTCACATATGTACCATGAAAATAAAATCCTCTAGCATATTTAGATTATTGGCTTCGGATCAGATTTTCAAAATCGAATTTGAATTCGGGTCAGTCAAAATTTGTTCTAAACCCGATCCGTTGATAGATCTAATTATAAGTATTTGCAATGTGACCCAAGAGAAAGTAGAGTTAGGAATAAACCCCTTTAATTTGTGAGGAACCATAATATATATGAACAATGTTATTTTAACCTAATTTATTTATAATCAGGGAAGTTCTCGTATTGCACCTCTTTTTTAAAAAAAATAAAATAAAATAATTTATAATCATTGGATTGACCAATGAACACATTATTTATTGGAACCTGCTATCAAACTAATAATTGTAATGAATTAGATCAACAAATAATATTAACAAATTAAATTTAAATAATATTATTATATTGTTAATATATTTTGTTCAAGGAGTATTAAAATGGGCACTGATAATCAAACCAACACGATGGAAACCGCTTACGGCACCATCATTGAAGGTAAATTTACGTGGAGTTGAATTTTTTTTTTTTTGAACAAAATAAGAATTACTCTGAAACTTTCGCTTAAAAGTGAAAGCGACAGAATGCCTTATACACACACACACAACCCAAAGACTATCCGACGTGGGATAGCTCCAGTCCATCACCACTTAAGCCCAAAGGCCTACTTGAACCATTTTTGGCCGGACCTGAGATGGATGTAACTGAGCCCACAACAGACGTGTCAGGCATACGCACGTACACAAGTTTCTTGTTTTTTTTTAACAAAGTAAAAACCACTCTGAAACTTCCACTTAAAACTGGAAGTGACAGAGGACTTTATACACATACACACACAACCCTTAAAAGTCAAAATTTATGTGGAGTTGAATTGAGAGATAGTTGGTTGTTTGACATTAGGATAGTGGTTACCAACGCGAAAACTGGGTTTGTGGAAAAAGTAGGAGATAGGTCCTTCGTGTTTAAAGGTGCTTGTGTGAAGCTATTGCAAAACTTTCAGATGCCGACAACTAATTCAGCAACATTGAGAGAGATTTTCGCCAAGCTCAAGGAGGACCTTATATATTTTTGTAGGTATGAGATAACCATAGTTAATAGTGATGACAATAAAGTAGCACATTGCTCGGCCATGTATGCAAACGTTATCGATCAATTTTGTAGCCGGAAGGAGCAGGGCCCAAAGGGTGTGAGGCCATTCCTCTTTGCAGATTTTCCATATAAATAAACTAATTACCCTTTCACCTTCAAAAAGGAGTAGTGAGGTCATGCGATGATCTCAAAAAGTTCCAACATAAAAAAATAAAGAGTATTATTAGACCAAAAATGTATGATATATATATATATATATATATATTTTTTTTTTGTTCACATGTAGGTAAGTAACTAAAATTTAAGTGAATATTTAAAATATTTACCATATTTAAACATAAGAGAGTGATTAAAATATTTATTGTAGTTAAAAAATAAGTGATTAAAGATAATAGTATAGTAAACAAATTTATTGTGATTAAAATATAAGTTATAACATAAGCTATTAAATATAAGTGATTTGAATCATTGTTATATTCCGGGTGTGTTTACTTTAGATATTAGTGAAGAGGGATTGAAAAAGATAACGTCGAGTCCACCTTATCTCTCTTATACTCATGTCTAGATATACATTTTTGGCTCGTTATTGTTACTTAAAAATAATATTGGCTTGGATAAGTAATGTATTTAATATTGCACACAACCTCTTTAATAAACTCCCTTTTTTAGTGGGTTTAAATAGTCCAATTGAGATTTATTTGGGCAAAAGATATTGATGATACACAAAATCGATTTGCACATCACTCGTCAATTAAGCAATATAAAATGCAGTAAAAAGAGGAAGAGAGAACACAAAATTTATAGTGATTCGGTCAATAAGACATACATCCACTTTCAATGGCTAGGTTGACTGAAAATTTTATTGACTCCGATGCGTTGGGAGAACAAGAATTACAAGAGAGATGGAGATGAGCTTGATTTTGTTGAGATGCCCCCCAAGTGTTGGGGGAGCTTACAATTTATAGAAATTTGTGTAGTAATTGAGTAGTTTGATGGTTATAACGGATTGGAGACAACTTAATTGCTTATGACATCTCCTCTCCCTGGTGACCTCTCCTCTTTCTCAACGGACAAGGGTATAACTCCTGAATGCTCCCATAGCTCCTTGATGGGCTTAACCGTCTTGGACCTCATAGGGTTTACTTGGTCTTCTATAAGCTTGGGTTTTTTTTCATGGATTGGGCCATTTGGGCTCGATTCATCAGACATTATTATCCTCAAGTAACTCTATGATATAAATATCACTCTTTATTTTAAGAGTTATTTAGTAATTTAATGTTTATGTCATTATTTAATATTCCATTTAAATAAAGTATTTGATGAAATATATGTGAAGTCCACTATTTCTTAATATTTGAACCAAATATGGGATGAAGATGTATTATCATTATAATTAGTTCAATGATTGGATGTAAGGATAAGAGATGAATGACATTATCTAATTCAGTCCTTCTTAATACTTAAACCAAACACATCCTCTATGAAAGAATTTTCTGTTGAATTTACTATATATACCACGGAATGGGAAAACAAATATGCTCCAGGTAAGTTAATCGCTATGATGATAATTTTTGAATAAGACCATGATTGATTAAACAAAAGGTGAGATTTTTAAACTCTTAGGTGGTGTTTGGATTGTAGGATATAGTGGGTTATCCACTAGTTGGGTGGGATATAAAAGGAATGGGGCCAGATAACTCTTGCTTGGGAATGAAAAAAAAGAGTTCGGATATCTTTTTTGGATCATCCGATGAGGTGGTGGATTAGCTGTTGTTTCGTGTGCGTGATTAGCTGTGTTCTGCGTTGGAGAGAGGAAGATCATGACATTATTGACTCGAGGGTCATCTGGTATTGGTAGAAAAGTAAAAAGTTGAGAGAGTGGATCAATGAAAAAATTCCCTTTTTCAGTTGAGAGAGTGAAGATTTTTTCTTCTTCAGGTCAAAGATTCAAATCTCCCTCCTGTTCCTCCTCCCTCCCACCCAAAAAAAAAAAATCAATGAAAAAAGGGATAGATTGATAAACACATGATGTTTTTTACTAAAATATATCTTACCTAAATTTAAGGGAAAAAAATGAGGGAAGAAAAATCAATGGTACGAGTCGTTTTTCATCATACCAAAATTTATTTTTTAAGATTTATTTTTTAATTCAAGGTGTTTTTATTAATTGGAATTAAAGAATTAATAGATTTGTTCCGCCAAAAATGAGAATAGGCTAGGGTTATAAACTTTTAATCTATAATAAGATGTTCGAGTCAATTCCATGGAGCTAAGATCCAAAATATGGAAAAACAGGTATTTTCACAACTCTACTATCCAATTAATTCTATTCCAAAAATTTATGGGAAGAGTAGAGGGAAAGTTAAGTATATGCAGTGAAATATAGATTATTAATTATTTTTTTATTTCCTATTATGTATATTTTACTAAATTTCATGAATAAGTTAATTTCTTAAGAAAATAAGTTGTTTGTGTTTTGTCCCTTCATTTCATCCTTATTATGTTTCATCTCTCCTATAAAGCAAAAGAAAGGGAATAAAGGTTTCTCCCATTAGAGGATTGAAATTTGATAATTCATACTCTCTCTACGTCCCCTTTTTTCATCTATTCTACCACATGGATCATTACAGTTTCTCTGGGTGAGTTTCATACATAAGCTTTTTTTTTTTGAAGGAGGAAAAAGAAAGGAAAAAAAAAATGGTTAAGTCATCTTTGTCCCGTTTGACTTGTTTTTCGCATTTTGAATCCTTATAAATGAGTTGAGAACTTTAGAGATAAAAATACCAAAAGTGATCATCGAGGATCCAAGTAGGTTGTTAATCGAGCCGAAACTTTTAAATTTGGTTATGCTCAGGCTTGACTTTGCTATTCAATGATTGTTCAAGTATAGTTCAACCCACTTATCGAATTCAAAATATTATTCAAGTTTGGTTTAAACCGAATTTGAACTGAATTCGAACAAAAAATGAGACATCAAAAAAAAAAAAATTCAAATATCTAATAAAAAAATTTCACAAAAATACACACAAATTTGAGCATAAAATACCTCTAAATCACAACAAAAACATACAAACCTAATCTATATCTATTTTTTTTTTGGGAGGGGGAAGGGGGTATGAACTCTTGACCTCAAGAAGACAAATCTTTCACAAAATAAGTAGTATCATTGAACTAAAAGTCAGTTGGTAATCTATATCTATAGAGCAATGCTACATGGACTTAAAAAGTAGATTTAAAAAGTATACTTGATAATCTCAACCATTGATTTTACTGTAGGTTCCAACATTCATTAGGACCCACTACATATTCAATGATTGAGATTATTAAGTCTAATTTTTAAGTCCATCTTGTATTACTCATATCTATATTACTTCTAAAAGACTGCTAAAGTGAAAACCATTTTTTTCCATGATTATCCTCATAGTTTTGTACAATGTCATATTAGTGCTCAATCTATACTTAATGAATATTGTTTAATGCAATAATGTTGAATAGAGCATCCTTTCATCTTCTTGCAAAACGTTTGAATACCTAAAAGGCACACTATATTACTTTTGATTTCCTTTTTTTCCTTGTTTTTAACTGATGAA
This sequence comes from Ilex paraguariensis, assembly GCA_963454935.2. Lineage (NCBI taxonomy): Eukaryota > Viridiplantae > Streptophyta > Magnoliopsida > Aquifoliales > Aquifoliaceae > Ilex > Ilex paraguariensis. The sequence continues at coordinate 572,511 of CAUOFW020009168.1, read as the reverse complement.
GAGACAAGGAGATAATTGTTCTAAAGTCAAGATATTTTGTACATTAATGCTTGCATTCACATTCAATATCAGCTACAAATTGTAATTTGAAGCAATTTAGATCTTTCGCATTCTATTTTCCTTCACAAACAGGAGCTAAATAAAGCAAGAAACTCATGAGTTGTCTCAATTAAAAACACTTGTGGACTTGTGGTATCTCACACTTCTCCAACCCCTCTCCCCCAAGCACAATAACCGTGTGTGAATAGTGAAACCATTGACATCGTTTCAGCAGATACCGATTCAATAATTTGTTTATTTCCTTGTTTTTCTTTTGTATTCTATTTTAGTTTGGCAATTCCAATTCTTACATCCACTTTTTTTTAGAGTCTACTGGGAGAGCTTATAATTTATCATCCCTCATTTTGTTTGTGACCCTGTTATGCATTATACAAGTCAATCAGTCATACAATGTTATGTTTCAATGTTTTAGTGCAAAAACTTTTGAGGCATGGATGTAGAAAAAGTATTGCGGCTTTTGTTTTATATGTTCTACTTATTGGCTTGGATGGCATCTTTTGGGGGATTTTTTAAGGAGATCATGACCAACGAAGGGTTTAAAGAAATTATTTGTGATTATTTGTAACCACCTATGACAAGGATGAGAATAAGGAAGAACATAGAATTCGTCATAAATTGATTGGCAATAGGCTGATGCTTTTGTGAGTGATATAACATATAAAAGTATAGATATAGTATTTAATCATGTCTTACTTAATGTAATTTTTTTGGTATCACAGATGTTAATACTTCCTTGAGCGACTAATTAATTCACACATGAAGAATTTAGTGATCTTTTCATGGCATCTGGTATCAATGACAAAATGGGAATGAAATCAACCAATTCATTGTGCTTATTTGTCTTGTTGTTTAGTTGTCGTATTTGGCCAAAATCGTTCTCTTTGCAATGAAATAATCCACTATGTAAACACTACGCGGCACATCGATTTCAATGACGCCAAAACTTACGGTGAAGGCAAAAGTTGCTTAGATTGCATTGCCTATTTTTTGCCTTCGAAATATTAGAAATAATTCTCACAATCACTATTAGGGTGATTGTAAAAATGTTCTAAACATTAATCGACATATGACCATGATAGTTGTAAATTTATATATTCACCGAGTACTAGACGCCAAATCGTACAGTGAAGACCATAATAATTGTAAATTTCACATTTCAAATTGTTTCATTTAAAATTCATCGAGTATTAGCTAAGTATTGCCACTAGATACTCTTTTTTAAATTAGTTTAATCAGTAGTTTTTAGAAAGTTCCAATAAAATGTGATTGTTTATTGGTTAATAATCAATATTTACCAAAGAATTTTGAGCCAAGAATTTTATTTAGGCTGAACACTTTAATTTTTTTTCATCCTAACCAATCACCCTATATAATATATTTATAATTATTATATCATATTTGATACATTTTTTTTTAATACATAAAATCCATTTAACATAGAAAAGGCCAAAAGAAAATATATTGTATATGTATAAAAAAAAATGGCTCATTATCACCCTTGTAAAAGAAGTGAAGCTAATTATCATTTTTGTAATTAAAAAATATTACTTATTCACTAAAAATTCATTAAATTTATTCAATAAAGAATGTTTCAAACATTATCACTGAGATATTAGCATAGTAAAACCACTAAACTAAATTTCAAGAGCTAAATATAGTAAAAATAAATAAAAATTGATTGTCACATAATAAAGACTATAATCAATATCTGAATAGAAATAGAGACGATTTCTCGTATAAAAAATAAAAGTCAAATGAAAGACACTTGCAATAACTTTTACTTGTAAAAATTCATAAATAATAAAATTAAGATCATATGAAAAAAAACCTTAATACAATTAAAAAAGAAAAAAATATGTATAATTTTTAGAAAATATAAATATAAGTGTACATATAATATATTTTAAAAAAATTGAGGTTGCACCCATGCCTACTCTCGTCCTTGTGTAGCTCCACCCGTGAAGATGTGAAATTCGAAAAAAGTGGTTTATAGTTTTAATATACACTATCTCATTCTTAAAATAGTCTACATGTAATGCATGTGTGCACCAATTAGTATATACATGTGTGTGTATTCACTGATAGCTAATAGTAGAAATCTATAGATCATAGAAGAGGATTTTTCTAGGGTTTGGAGTAGGGAAAACTGTGATTGTGAGCAAGGGGGAGAGAGATCGAGATGATTTAGAGTTCAAGGATTCTAAAAACACACACACATAGAGAGAGGGAGAGAGATGATGATGATGAGTCTAGCATGAGAGACTTTTAATATATCTATACTACTTAAAAAAGTCAGCATATGTGAAAAATATTTTTTTTCAATTTTATTCTCTAACAATTTAATTATGTCATTCATATCCTCTTTTCTCTTTCTCCCCCTATTTCCTCTATCACATTCACATAGCCGTTTATCTTCATCTTCCTTCTCTGTGTCTCTATTTCTTTCTCCTTATATCCTTTCTCAAATTCACTACCCTAGGATTTACTTCTCAATCGTTACACCCTTTCCCTCTCTCCTACTTTCTCTCCCTTTTTTTTCTTTCTCTGTTTGTCTCTTGCAAATTCACAGCCCCACATCTTCAGCTTCCCTATCTGTCTCTCTATCTCTTTATGCCCTACTTTTTCACATATCAGAGAAGAGTGCACCACCTCCTTCACCGATCAGAGAAGAATGCAAGAGAAAATTAGTTGAAGCATATGAGTTGAACAAAAAATTAACTGGCAGGGTGAGTGAAGAAGACCTCAAATGTTTGAGGAGAAAACTTGATAAAGATAAAATCTGGAGTCCTCCAACCTTAAAAGGCAAAAACAAATGTTGATTGGCTGAGGCCAAAATTGCCAGCCCTGAGCCCAAATCACATCAGTAGGTTACACATCAAGCCTTAGATGCTAAACTTAAGGTAAAAGTCATATTTGAAGTCGTTTTCCCTAAATGGTTTTCAGATGTTATATTGTTATTAGCATAGTGATATGCTTTTGTTTGGACATTGATTGTAAGATAATAAGAAGTTAAACCATTGTTCAACAGAACCATGCCTCTGTATCTAGAATTAAGGTGTTTTCTCCAATGAATCATACACTCTTCAATCCTGAAAACATCATACAAAAGGTAATTGTGGTATGATTGAATTTGCACGTGGGTCACTAGGAGATATTTTTGTTTCTGCAGTTAATAAATTATAATTGGTTAGTTATTTGTTTGCATTTCAAGTTTTCTTCTATAATAACAATGGGAGTTAATATGCTCTTTTGCTATAATAAATGTCTCAAAAGAATGGAGGAAAGTCGCCCTTGAGTTATCAATCATTTTTTAAATTTGTTGGGCAACCCTCTTTGGCAGCATCCCCCCTTTCAACCATGTTGTCTTGGCTTCCTCCTTTTGGAGAAGTTGGAAATTGTGAGATTTCAGAAGTTCCAACCATTAAGGAACTTGGCTATGAAGACTTTGGGGAGGTATGTGTTACTATTTTTAAGGCAGGTCCTTTTGATCGAATTCCGCTTCACAAAATTAGTTAGCTAGACAACTCGACTCTTTTCAGAGGCGGTGAATCAGAAGCACTGAGGAGAACCATTAGGGCTTAAGGGAAAATCGAGCAAAATTTGATTGCTTGTTAGTGATGTGGCTAGCATTAGGGCTGTCAAAATTTGACACGACACGATTAACAGACACAAATCGATACAAATTAGACGGGTTTGAGTGAGATCTTAACGGATTTAGGTGATAAATGGGTTGACACGCCAAACACGTTTAATAAACGGGTTGTGTTCGGGTGAAACCTGTCAAACTGTTTATCACACGTTTACCCGTTTAAATAAAATTAATATAATAATAAATTAATAATTATTTTAAAAAATTAGCCAAAAAAAAAAAAGAAGTAAAAAAATTAATAAAAACAAAAAAAAATAAAGTAGTAGTTCAAAGACAAAAAAGAAGAGTTGAAGAGCACTTCAAAGGCAAAGGCAAACAAATATCTTTTATTTTTGTCCCACATTGAAAAATGAGGAGAGATGGAGAGGGTTGAGTTGCCTATAAAAGACAATGACCTCTTGCTTTTATTTTTAAAGCCTTCAAGTCTTATTTTTCAAAGACAAATGAGAAGAGTTGTAGAGTACTTCAAAGACAAAGACAAACCAATGTCTTTTGTTTTTGTCCCACATTGAAAAATGAGGGGAGATGGGGAGGGTGAGTTGCTTATAAAAGGCAACAGTCTCTTGTGTTTTGTTTTAAAGCCTTCAAGTCTTATTTTTATGAGATTTGATTTAAAATTCATCTTTTTTGAGATAAGTGCAATTAGTAGTAAAAAAAATAGAATATTAAAATTTGTTGATATAATTTTTTTATAATTAAATGAGTTAAATGAGTCATATCGTGTTACCTGTTTATTAAACGGGTTGTGTTCATGTTGAGATTTTTTACCCATTTATTAAACGTGTCGTGTATGGATTTATACGTTTTTCACTTGTCACCCGTTTAACCCGACACGATTGACACCCCTAACTGGCATCAATTTTCGGTGGTTCTCTCCAGTGCGCAGCTTCCGTGTACGACCTAGAAAGAAAATTTGGTAGTAGCCTTGATAACAATTCTGCAATCTTATCATGAAAAAGTTAATGTTTGATGTTGTGGTATTTTGATGTAGAATTTTAGTGCTTATTTTTTAGACTAATATCATTGGTTTGCATAACTGACTTAAAATACTTTTGATATTGATTAGAACTTGATGGAGTCCAGCTTTTTTTTTTTTCAATATCTAACTGCAAAACTATAGAGGTGCTATCTAAAAATTCTTCAAATGACAACATTCCTGCAAGCATAAAAGCTCAAGCAGCTCCTCTGTGTTACTAGGGACAATGTCATTCTCAGAAGGGTTGCTAAAATTGTTTAGGTTGATAACAAATCCCTCCCGCTTAGGGATGAGACTTATAATCAACTCATTGATTTTGGTTCTATTTTTGTATGTTGACTTTTCTAGCAAATTTCACTCAAAACCCTCCTCGAATCCTAGCTATCTCTTACTTTCACTCTATTTCGATATCTTTCTCCCAAAGTGTCTCTTTTTTCAATATTCATTGTACTACCAAACCAATTGAGGCTCATTTGCATTTGTCTGTTAGAATAATTTCCATTAAGGAGGTTTATTTTTTTTGTTCCTACCTATGGATGTAATACTATGGTCATACATTACTTTAAGTGAATTTTGTTGCTTCGCTATTTTATTTATCTTTTGCTTTTATTTATCATTGACCATGTCAATGAAAAGTAGCAAAGAACTATAATCAATGCTCATAATGCAGTTTCTAAACTCTGTTAGTCCGTGCCTCTTTGTTGATTTCTTTGTTTTTTTATCATTCTAAATTTATGTTGTTGACCCTTTGGATCAGAGAGGATTGTAAACCAAAGACAGAGTTTCAGGTTGTATATTCTAGAGGAAAACTTCCATCAACTCAAGTACTCCAGTTGGGGACATTGTTTTTGGTTTAACTACTAAATTTTTTTCCAGCCCATCATTAGAGATTTGCTTATGCTTGACAGCATCATTTTTGTACTTGCATTAAAACATCAATAAAACTCAGAGTCTTAATCTCATTTATTCTATTTGTTTTGTCTTGCCATTAAACAAAAATTGCCACTGGGTAGTGTCGCAGAACTTTTCATGAAGAAACTGCATGAGAAAAAAGGTAGTCATCTTCAACGGAGGATAATTTCAATGGATTCCATAACAAAATCTTAGTGTTTTATTATACATCAAAAACCTTTAACATACAAATTTTTGGTGCTGCCATCCATAAGTAATCATTGTCAATAATAATTTCGATCAACTACAATTCATGTTCAAAGCAAGTGTGCATCTAGAAATAGATAAAAACATGAAAGGAGCATTTTTTTTACATATTTTGTTGAAATAACCTTTAAATTTGTACGAATAGCTCAGACTCGGTTCAAATATTAAACCATCCTAAAAATTTATGCAAATTTAACTCATTTTATAATACGAGGGAGCCCAAATAAAATTAACACAGAGCCGAGCTGCTCGCCGCCTGGAACGTTTAATAGCTCTGGGTCCAAGTGAGAAAAGTAACTTATTGTGCGAGTTACGACACATCTTCTCAAGCCCTTAATGAGAATGATCTGTGTGTTTTTTGGGGTTGGACAACAACCATGATTCAGCCCAGCATTTAAACCTAAATTTCAGAAACGAAGATAAACATGTTCAATTGTTTTGGCCCACTTTTTCTGTCACAGGCCTGCTCAGCCCATTCCTCTATAACATGTAGATGATTCACTCCACCCTTTGATCACTATAATGTAAACTAACCTCCTATATAGATCTTAATATATTATGTATATGTTTAATATTGTGCGAAATTAACCGGTGGTGATTGGTCTTAAGATCTAGTAGGTAGTCACTCCCCCTTCTTAGGGAACTGTATGTGAGACTTCCGCATAATACAGTTCCGTCCCGAGCTTCCGTCATCAGTCTTGCTATTAGACCACTATCTATGCATGTATTTTCAGGGACTCTCGGAGAAGAGAATAAAGTCGTAATGAAAAACACTGTAAGCAGTAATGTAACAATGATAGAATCAAACCTTCACACATACCTCTGTCGGTGATATGTGTACATGTTGAAAAATGATATGGACTTCAATGAGCTGTCAAAATTGCCAAACCAAGCCCACCCAATCCCAGTTAGCAACCCAAGCTCTCTTGCTCCCTTTATATCTGCCACCCACATGGGCCCCCAACATATTCATTGGTCCTCGTAACTTGGTACTTAGAGCCTTGGACATCATTATAGCCCAATTTCAGATTCTAACAAAACGAGAGAGAGAGAGAGAAGAGAACAGTAATAACCAATATGGTATTGAGCGGTGAAAATCTAATAGCTTGATCTTTAAATCATTATGGAGACACATGTTTCCTTTAGGAATAGGCGATTATGTCCATTTGAAGTGCCACACAAAGGACTTATGAGCACAATCGGAAATGTTTTTTTTTCCCTACAACAAACAACAATTACTAACAATAGAAGTAAGAAATCTGAAACAATTGGTAGACAATCCAACCAAACGTGGTCAAGCCATCTAACCCATTGATAATTCAGACATGGTACTTCATCATTGACGATTAGATTCAATCTCAAGTTGTCAACTCAGATGTTCTAGATTCAAAGTGCGTCAACTCAGATGTTCTGATTCAAAGCTTAAAAATAAATTTTAGGTTAGATTATGAGCAATTTCAGCCCACCTACTTTTAACTAAATTGGATAGAAGATTAGTTAAAATACGTGCAAATTAACTCGAACAACTTGACTGTTGGACCAAAATTATTATTTTTTGATTGCATTCAAAAGGAAAGGGACAAGACCAAGAGGATGAATTCTTATCAATGTACCAATTATTGGTCATGCTGATCTTTGATAAAATTATTGGAAAAGTGTCTCTCTCTATAGTCACAATCAGCCACCCCCAAGTATGGCACCAGGGCATGTCCATGAGAAAGCTAGCAAAGATAGTAATAGCAAGGCCAAGGCTGTCGCACCCTGTTTCATTCTGAAAATCACTTAACAACTAATTGGCCTCACTGTCTGAGCTGGAAAATATCATGTCCATAATGTGTTAAAATGGTAGAATCGTCAATTCGTAGGAAATGATTAAGTGATTGAATAAAGAATGAGTCGTCATTTCACACGTCTTTGAGCTTAAATTTCTTTGGCAATCTAAAATGTAGATTGGACAGATGCACATGGATTATAGGGCTACTTTGTTTCAAGGATTAGAGTGGTATAAGGAGGTGCTGTTAGAAAAATAGTACGTGAAATCTATCTTATACCTTGTTTGTATAGCATTTTATAGTCAGTACTATTTTTCGGATCGTAATACCGACCCGCTATGAACAATAGTCATAATGCTTTGTAGATAATCTTAATGAATACCACCTACCCTGTGGTATTATATGTCCGGTACAAATAAGATGGAGGTATAATAGAGTAAAAAGACCCAACTGTCCTCATGTACAATTGTCTTTTTAAGGTTACAAGGTTACAATTGTTTTTTTACAGGTTACAGCCGCAATTGTTGATTTTTTTAAATAGGTATTACATATATAATATTTGTGACAAATAAACAAGGGGAAGGATGAGATTATAGTTTAAGACCGAGTATAATATACTATTGGATTGGAGTAGAATGAATATAAAATCTTATACCACCTAAATCTGATCTCGAAACAAACAGGCTCATAGGATATTACGTTCATAGAAATTTTATACAACTTTATAGAAAGAATTTTTATAATAAAAAGATAAAAGGAGCCATCATATTATAATATGCTTAAGAATTTAGGTAGCTTTGGTTATTTGAAAGTGATGAAATGATTAGGTAAGAGCAACCTAATTAATAATAATAGAGCATTCAAATGATTAGATTATAATGTTGTAATATCTATTACTTATATCTCTTTCATTCCCATTTATATATAAAGTGAAAACCACCCAGACATATGCTTCCCTAGAAAGTCCCCACTACTAGTTGATATACAAAATTACAAAACTACCCTTTCTATAGTTGATGGAGGAATGCTAGTCATCAATGGAATCAAATCAATCCTATGACTAATAATAACATAGATGATAAGAATTCATGGCTATGTACGCGACGTTTCTTTTTTGTTTTTTTTTTAGTTCAACGGTAAAAAATATTTAAATTAACTTATACGTATCTCGATTAATTTTCTTTTCGACTTACTAGAGTTTAAAAAACCTAAAATTAATGTCACCACATTGGGATCAAGTTCTAATAAACTGGGTAGCTAAAAATAAATTAAAAATAAAATTTAAATGATATGACAATTGAAATAATAAATAAAATTTGAAGCTTAAATGAATAAAAATAGAACCAAAAGGATTATTATTGTATTTGATCTTTAAATTTAATCTTATTTTTTGTCAGTCTAATATTATCTTAATAAATTTCCACTGAGTTGTAATTTCGTTTGTCCTCGAATTATTGGAATAAATCTTAAAAATTAAATAAAATCATAATTTTTCTTTCCGTACACCGCATGTGCAACCTAACCTCAACTTGGGGCTAAATTATTAACTGAAATATCAAATTCTAAATCAAGGAGATTCTGTTAACAGTTAATCACATGGTGACCGGCTTAGCTGGTCACATGGGGCAGATACTTAGGGACCCACTTTGCATGTCCCAACCAAACCTGGCCTACACCTACGTCTTTCTGGGTAACAGATGCGCATGCACGATTGCACGTGTGGGTATCCCTTGATCAACGATTCAAATTTTTTTATACTATTTCGATGGACACGATTGTGTTTGTACGTACCATTACGTCAGACCCATATCAAGATCCCTTTTAATACTCGTTCTTTTCCTCTGTAAATCACTTATTAGGGAAAATTTAAGGGATCATATTAAAAATTATAATTTAACAAGGTTAAATTATAATTATTTTTTAGATATAATTTATAATTTTAAATGATATAATTAATCATGTAAGATTGAGATTGATACATAGAGTTTATGATCGATTATGAATATTTGTGATCGATCATGATTTTTTTAAATTAATTATAATTTTTCTTTTTAAAATTATAATTTTATTATAAAAAATAATAATTAAAAAGTATGATACTAAAAAAAAAAAATAAGTACCGTAGACTTTCCCCACTTATTATATATTAAAAAAAATAATGTTACATGAATTTAAAAAGTAAACTTAAAAATTAGACTTGATAATTTCAACTATTGATTTTATTGTGGGTCCCAACATTTATTAGGATCCACTACTTATTTAATGATTGAGATTATCAAGTTTAATTTTTAAATTTAATTTTTAAGTCTATGCAACATTATTCTTTAAAAAAAGTCTCAGTTTTATAAAATGGGTCCTACTCGAAGTAATGTAAGTGATTTATCAACAAAAAAAAATAAAAAGATGTAGTTATACTGGAGTCGATCTCACTCTGTTATAAACCCTGATTTTGTACTACACCGTCCACAGGAAAATAGGGTGAGGTGGAATCGGAGAAATGTGATTTGATTAAAATAATGACAGCAAAATGATGAAACGATTTATAGGGTTTTGGGGGTTGTTGACCGCTGACCAGAGATCCAGCAATAACAAGGTCACTTTGACCGAAAGTGCACGTGCGGGTCCACTATACTCCACGTGTGTCTTGCTGTCCTCGGGTTGTATGAGAATAGTGGTTGCCACCTAGGATGCACATGGGCCCTAATCATAGGATGATTTATAATCAATACCCCTTTAAAAAGTTCAAATTACTATAAATGAATTCTCAGAAATTTAAAAGAGATTTATTGAGTTTGAATTCATAAATTATATGTGTAGATCTTTTAATTAGATTTGACTAAATGTTTTTTCTTTTTTTCTTTTTTATTTTTTATTTTAGCGGGTACAAGTATTTGAACTAATTTATACGCATCTCGATTAATTTCATCTTTAGTCCGATCAAAAGTAAATCATCTAGTCATCTATGCACTCATGGTCTGACCCTAAGAAGTTATCCAAAATTTGAACTCAGAACATTTAGATTTACAATTCGTCTCTTTTATTACTTAAATTACCCTTTAGAGTTAACGAAATGTTCTTTCGTGACTTGGTTATTAGGAAATATCTGTCCAATTGAAAATATTTTTATAGAGAAATTTAATTTTGAAATAAAATGAGTCGTGCAAGCTAAAAAAACAAATAAAAAAAAAGAATGGCTTAATTAAAATTTAATTATTTAATTATTATAATCAAAACTGAAAAGACTAAATAGAAATTAGAATCATTCAAAAAGGATTTAAATTATAAATCCAATGCAAATAGAGGCGGAAGTTGGGAAAGGAGCTTGAAGCCCGATCGAGGTGAACAGTTAAAATACAGGCTGTTGGTCAATTACTAAGTTGACCCTTTCTATGATTATTTTTTTCTCTTTCTATATTCTCCTATGTTTTAGCTTTAGGAAACCTAATTGGTTATTATAACGATGCTGTGTTAGAACAAATGTAAAAAACACCCCTGGACCACAAGGGCAAGTGGTGATTCCTCAATCTGTTGATTGGATCCAAATTGCCCGAGTTGGTTGTGTTGTTTTAAGGATTTTTATAGCATAGTGAAAAGGCAAAACATGAAAACGAGAGAGAGAGAGAGAGAGTGGCAAAATTACTTTTGATTTTAGTGATTGTATATGCTGTTTAACATCAATTATAACTTTTTTTGGCCACAAAGATAAAATAGAATTTATACAACTTGACAATGGTAAATTAGACACAACTCGAAAGAGGAGATATGCTTCTCGGAGGAGGAGCTCCAGAGTTCGGAAAGGCCTAACCAATAACTCCTAACTCATCGATGTCTCAGCTCAGCAAATCCTTAACTTCCCACGTTTGGACTAATGCCAACCAATTGAGATACCACGCTTGAGGGCACCATCATTCGTTTTACTTTTGGTGTCGCCACATTCAAATAGTAATTGGAGATTTTCAAGTTGTCCAATTTTTTAAGGGATAAAAAGGTCAAGTTGACCATCATCGAGATAAGTTGATTATTCGCAGCTAAATATTACCACTTTCAATCATTTTTTTTTAACTTTATCATTGAAAAGTCGACCATCGCAGTTCCTCTTATGCTCGACTTTCCTACAGAAACATCCCTGTTGGTAGTAATTCCTAAATAATTGGAATAAGTCTTAAATTGTAACTTTTGGTCACATAGGACTGAGAAAAGTATTATTGAATTTCAAAACACCTCTTAAAATTTATCTTCATCAACTATATAGCAAAGCAGGATGACCTCTAAATTCTTATTTCTAATCTTTATATATATATATATATTAGTTATACATGTAGCTAGCCACTCTTCAATATTATTTTTATATCTTTAATCACTTTATTCTCATCCACATATTTTTCATGAAAATATTGCAATGGAAGAGTGAAGAAACATAGAGGCCCCCACCAATCAATTAGTTACAAATAAATATCTCACAGGTAACTGGACATGTGAAGCTGACCAATGTGGTTTGGGGGTTGTAAAAATCAAAAGGTTAAGATTCTATGATCAAGACATGACTGATCAGTGATCCCCACCCACTCTCCTCCCCAGAAGACCAATCAAATCAAAGTACACAATGATCCCCCAAAAGACCAATCAAATCAATATTGTACTTCTCTTCCCAAAATGGAACAATACATTGCACCAATGCCCCACCCATAAGATAGATACATACATANCCCCCCTCCCCCCCCCCAAAAAAAAAGCTTTTATTAAATTATATTTTTTGAATAAGTTATTATTTTTTGGTCAATTTTCAACTAAATAGAGTCAAATTTGTCACCAAAAAAATTTAAAATAAAACTTATTTTTTTTTAAATCACCTTTAATAATTTAGTTTTGATCATATTAGTTTAAGGTGAATTCTAAACATTAGGAACAATCTAACAAAAATCTTATCTTTATGTGATTTTATCGATGAAATTATTATCTTAATTATTTTATATTAAAATGGTGTAGGGATCTTACCTGGTAAATGGGTAAGAATCCGGGGCAAAGCCATACATTTTTTCCAGTGAAGACAACTTTAACCATATTAATATGAAAATTTTAAATGTTCACAAATGTATGATTTCATTAATAGAACACCACTTAGGGGTGAAACTCAAATACATGACTGATATACAGAAAGAATCAACAAAAAAAAAAATTCACTATAGATTTATTTATAAGATTTAACAAAAAAAATTTTGAACAAAAAAATTAGACTCAATCATATGTTGAATTATAGAGCAGCTTCAACAAGTCTATCCTACGGTCTTAAATTCATTCAACTAACGGTCAAAAAATTACTTTTTTTTTTTCTTAATATATCCCACTACTGGTCAACGATTACTGCAGATTTCGGAACACATTCTACGATCTCAAATTCATTCGTCCAACGGTCAAAAAACTATCATTCTTTCCTTAAATATTTTTTCCCAACCGATCAACGATTACGATTGATCTTGAAATACGAGATTTTCTTTGACATAATAATTAAATGGATCAAATTTTTCATTAATATCAGTTATGTAGTGTAACATTTTAAATTTTTATAAGACACAATGATAACATTTTAATTAAAAAAACTCATCAATTTAACATATATAAAAAAAGGGGGGGCGCTGTTTAACACAATTATATTGAATATAATTAATTTTAATTTTATTTATTTAATTAATTATCTCAAATTAACATGTCTTGAATTAAAAGTTTAGGAGTAATTTTTTTATCTCTTAAGAAAACTCAATGCTAATATCTATATAATAAAACATATAAAAAGTTGAATTTTATCTCCTACACATTTTTTCTCCCTTAACTATAACATTCACATCACTTATTTTGATTACATGTTCAATCATTTAATATTTGATTAATTTTTTATTTAGCATAATTTTTATTTTAGACGTTATTCATATACGATAATATGCACATATTAAAAAAAATTTATCGAATTACATATTTCAAAAAAAATTTATCAATATTTGTAAGAAAATAATGGGTAAAATTTTTTTTTTAATAATGTAATCAAATAAATGAAAGAAATAAAAATTATTATTTAATATAGTGATATCGATTTTTGGGGGGTTCGAATTTTATGTTTTATCATACTTTCAGACACGAGTTATAACTAGTATTCTTATAAATTAATAATTTTGTATTAAATTGTACTAATTAAAAAATAATATTTTATAAATGATATTTGTAGAACTTTTTTTCATAGAAAATATTTTAGCAATATGTTTTTTGATAAATTAAATTTTTAGTATATTAGATTTGACTCGATTTTGATTATATGTATATAAATTAATATTTTTATAAGTCAATTATATCATATTTTGTGGATTTATCTATAATATAAAATAAAAAATGTTTCAATAAATTCATTCGACGGTCTCAAATAAACTCATCCAACGACCACTAACATCTTTGTGTCTCTCTTTGACAATGGCGGAGGAAAGAGGGGCATGGGGGTACTCTGAAATTTTATTTTATTTTTATATATGTTTTATATATTTTTTTCCGATATTCTTAATTGGATCCATGTAATGATTTATGAAAAATAAAATTATTGGGTTAAACAAGTTGGGCGCTAGAATAAAAAAAAAATATACCAAATCTCTTAATATTAGTAAACAAAAATTGATTCCATAGAATATTTGTATGATTTGCTGAAGTCTCTTTTAGTTAAAAATTATGAAATATATAGTCAAAATGAGTAAAATATAGAATTTATAAGAAAATTAAAAATTATGGACTATTGTTTTTGTTTGTGTCAAATCTATACTATAAAATAGGGCAAATTTTAATAAGTTCATCTGACGATTTCAAATAGACTCATCTAATAGCCATCAATACTCCTCTCAAAATATTTCACATTAAATTTCTCCCCTCTCAAATTCATTACTTCTCACTTACGTTGTACCGTGCCTTCAGACACAAGTTACCACTAATGACAAATAAAATGCAGCATAGGGCTACAAGTCCTAATTTCAATTCAACATGTATAAAATAAACTACAAAAGAGGACTACAAGTCCCAATTTTTAATTCTAACATATAAACATAAAATGAATGAGATGACTACAAGGCCCAAATTTAGTTAAATGTAATAAACATAGCAAAGAGATAACAAACTTATTTCTTAGTATATTAGTTAATCTTTAAATTCCAAAATGTTCGATATCATTTTTCATTGATATTTATAAGGCGATATATATATTTGTTAAAATTACATAGCTACCCTTAAATCTTTTAAAAAAATTCAGTGAGGATAAATCTAAAAATTCTAAATTTTTTGAAATTATACTTAATCCCCAAATTTTTTTTAAAATTGTTGGCCCTGCTGTGGATCCGCCGCTAGTAAGAACAACTTTATTAAAGTATTTGTAATAACTTTTTTGCTTGAAAATGTTTTACAGTAACGTAAATTTTTTATTTTAAATAATAATTTATATGTTTTTTTTAATTATGCAATCTAAAATTAAAGTAAACAGAAAAAATGGAGAAATAAGTGAAAATTAATGAAATTGTTTGGTATTAAGAAGTTTGTTGATTGAGTTATTTAATATTGAGACCATATAAAGAATTTTTTTTTATAAAATTGAGCTAAATTTTATACAATTGAATTAAAATAGAAAAAAATTGGATCAATATTAACTATTTTTGTATTTTATAAATTGAGAATTTGATTTTTTAACCGTAATATTAGATGGATGAGACGTAATTAAAAGGTCTATTTTCAAATGCCAATCACATGGGAGGAAGGGGGGATAGAGAAAGAGGGAGGAGAGAGAGATGGGTGGGTGCGGGTCATCCATGGGTGGTATTATCGGGAAGAGAAGGAGGATCCATATAATTGTGGGGTTTGGGGAACACGTGGGACAACCAGCACGCACTCGTGGGGACACTTAATCATCGGCCGACATCATTGTCGGACATCACACGCAGTCTATTAAATCCACTCATTATTTGGATATTTTAATGTGGACTTGATTACTGTATCCATAAAATAATTTCGATATCGTAATTATAAAATTTATTATTTTAATTAATATTTTTATAATTTGTATAAATTATTTTTGATGGGGTCGAGCCTAAGGGTCCAACTCATGTTACACGTTTAAGGGTTCAATTCCAAGAGATTTAGCTAGCTAAGTCCAAAGGAGTTTACACCCGATCAAGCTCATCAGGTTCCAGGAGTTACATCAGTAGAAGAGCACGCAGGGTCGTCTAAGAGCTTGTCTGAGAGCCTCCTTCGTCACCTTGGAGTAAGAGTCATTCAAGAGTCTCTTCTACCACTTTGGAGTAAGAGAGCATCAAAGAGTCTCACCCTCACCACTCAGAGAGAGTCAACTTTCTCTCATCCTTGGACCAAGTCCTTTGGAGAGCATTATAACTTTTTTGCCCGTTGAACAGAGGAGAGGAGAGATCGTCAAGTTATTTAATTACCGTTAAAGTTACCTCAATTCGTTATGACTATTAAACGACACCAACCCGTTATAACCGTCAGACTAACTATTCAATTACTGCACTAAGTCATTATAAATTGTAAGTCCCACCAATACTTTAGGGGCATCAAACTCATTTGAGCATAATTCTTTTCTGTCCTCTCAAAATTTGTAATCTTGTGCTCTCCCTCCACACCGGAGATAATAAAATTTCGATAACCTTTGTTATTCAAAGTAGACCTTAGTCATATTGACCGAACTATTATAAACTTAGTCTTATCTCTTTCTCTCTATTTTATAGCATTTTATATTATTTAATTGACAGGTGACGTGCAAACTAAATATATGCATTATCAATTTTAAAATTATCAATTTTGTAGATATTTTTATTACTATTATGTTAATTATTTTTATCATTTTTTTCGTATAAAAAAATTATAATATTCGTGAATAATTAAATTTTATGAGTAAGTTATTCGATATGATACATAATTATTTTTGTCGATACTATAAACAACTCGTATTTTAATGGTAATGTTTACTATCGAGTCCTATGCTATTTTTCATAGTCAAATTAAATCGCCATTCCTCCATTTTTTTTCTTGAACAAAATTAAATTTTTGTTCCTGAGTGAGTTAAATTTTTATTTCAACAAAAAGCTTTTTATCATTTAAATTCGAATACGGTCTAAATTTGAATCCGTTTAAACAAATATAACTTAGATTTTTAATTCATAATCTGAATTTGATTAAAGTTGTTTAAACAGATTCGGATATAAATTTATAATAATTCGATTCGTTATCAATCTGATTCGAATAAAAAAATATATTATGTAAATAAATATCACACATATATTACATTTATACTAAAAAAAATAAAAATAGAGCGAATATCACAATGTATGATCCATTTTTTTGTATTTTTTTTTCCTTTCTTATTTTATTTTTGCTTTTGCTTTTATTTCAATTTTCCATTTTTCCTCTTTTTTTTAGTTCATTATCAAAATTCTTATTGTTAATTTTTTAGTGTACATGTATTTTTTGTGATAATCAAATCGGATCGAATTTTTGGATCAAGTATCCAAAAATTAATAGATTCGGACATATATTGCAATTTTCAAATCCGCCAAATAATCGGATCGAATCAAAAAAACTTAATCGAATTTGAATGTATGCTAAATTGCTAATTCGATCCATTGACAGACCTAATTGTGGTATGCTAAACTATTTTCTTAGAATAATTGGAAAAAAAAATTAGTCAGAGCAACATTATTGAAATGAGTCTAGAACTAGGATGATAAAATATGATACAATTTGTTAATATAACAACAAATTAGAGAGTTAAGTCTTATTTAAGTCACTTATTTAGTAAATTAGTGGACCCGACACAATACGATTTATATAATAAAACAGGAGTGTGTTTGAATTTTATGTCAGTCATATTTTTCTCCTCAAAATCATCACCAATCAATTACATCACTTATCATCCCTTTGTCAAACTCAAACGTCAAATCTCATCACTTATTTTTATCATATGTTTAATCATTTATATATTTCTTCCCTAAAAATATCACATCACTCATTTCTATTATATATTTAATCATTTAATATTTGATTAATTTGTAGTTAATATATTTTGAAAAAAAATTAATATAATGGGATCAATTTTTTAGATGCTCGAATTTTATATTTTATCATGTCTTCAAGCACGGGTTATGACTAGTTAATAAACGAATCGAATAAGAGTGAATTCAATCAAAAAAAAATACAAGATATGATTTGATTCGTTTACATATCGGTTATATACAATTTATATACGATACGAACTCGATATAACATAACATATGAAAATACGAATTAATAAACGAATGGAATACATATAAATTAATTTTTGACAAAAATCTACTAAGAACTCACACGAATCTACTTCATTTCACACGATCGATAAGCCACCTAAAGCAGAATCAACCCATTTCCAACTCAATTTCCAAATATAGCCAGACAATAAAGTGGGTGGCCATTCCTTCTATAAAGTGCTCCTCTTATTTGTAATTGTACGAAACAAAAACAGTGGTGTAGGTGATTTCTGTTTAAATGATATGTGGTACTCGAGAGCTATTGCTTCCAACTTAAATGATTTGTCACATTTTATGCAAGTAGGCCTTTAGGTCTAGTCCTTTTATTGCATTTAAAATGAGTTATCTAACCACACAAGTTATGAGGGGGTAATGTAATTGTAAAAAGATTTGAGGGCAATTGAGAAGATGTGTTTATGTGAGTATGATTGATTTTGGGTATAGAGCTCAATAGTTTGTTGGTGTTGTAGAGAAACTAATGACTTAGGAAATGAAATAATGCAGATGATTCAGTAGTTCACCAAGGTGTACGTTCTTGAACCATGATACAAACGTAAAGGATAAAAATCAATCGGTATGCAAATTCCTCAACTGCAAATTAGCCCCGCTTGTGGGTTATTTTCATTATTTATCATATAATCTAAGAGAAAATATAAATTGAAAGGCGGTATTACAATCATCTCCTTGTGACTTATTTCTCCTATATTATGTGCATATGCATTAGGACTAAGAGTGTTAATTGTGTCGGGTTAAACGGTTATATATAGAGTTAAGCGGATGACGGATGAAAAATATGTAAACTCATACACGACATTTTAATAAACAAGTGACAAACATCAACACAAATACGGACCATTTAATAAACAAGTAACACGATATGACTCGTTTAACTCATTTAATTTAAAACGAGTCATGTTGAGTAGGGTCGGGTTAACACGGTAAATCACTCGTTAAACGAATTTACTTGTTTGTTTAAAAAAGCTATATAACTTTATAAAACTAACAATTTTAAATAGCTTATATATTTTCTATGGCTGTCACTTAAAAATTTTTTGTTAATTTTTTAAAATAATTATTATATTAATTTTATTTAAATGGGTAAATTGGTCATAAACGGGTTGACAAGTCTCACCCGAATATGACCCATTTATTAAATGTGTTTGACAAATTTATTTGTTTATCACTAAAATTCGTTAAAATCTCACCCAAACTTGTTTAATCATTATCGATTCGTGTTGTTTAATCGTGTCGAACTTTAAGACGCCTAACTAGCACCA
This sequence comes from Ilex paraguariensis, assembly GCA_963454935.2. Lineage (NCBI taxonomy): Eukaryota > Viridiplantae > Streptophyta > Magnoliopsida > Aquifoliales > Aquifoliaceae > Ilex > Ilex paraguariensis. Next base: position 553,306 of record CAUOFW020009168.1, on the reverse strand, counting down.
ACAAACCGAGAGTGAATCACCTCAGTTGCACCACTTCCCCTCACAAGACTAAGCACCCACTACAAAGTTCTAAACACTGCTTCAAGTTGCATGTGCTTGTATGGAGCTGATTTGTTTATATAAAAAAATTGCAATTTGAAAAGTTTTGAAAACATTAAAGTTAAAAAAAAAAAATTTAAATTATTTGAGGTGTTCTTTAAAAAGCTTGAAAAATTCATTTGGAATGACTTTCTAGCTTTTTGTGTCAAAATAAACAAATAATTACATATATGTATAAATTATGCATAGTTTCCAATATATAAATTTTAAAATTATTTACGTCATTACTAATATTTTACGAATATAATAAATTAAAAAATTATATGGGAAACTATAAAAAGTTGAAAAAAATTCATAAAATTAATTTCTTAAATTAGCCTAATAATTTTTTTGGGTCCAAAAAATTGCTGCATAATTGGATAAAAAAGTCAAGGTACAAATATTTTACTCTAAAATATTTAAATATAATCTAATTAAGCTGGTTCCAAACATGTCTAATGTCAATAATGTTTGAGTAATGCTAAATTAATTTAAAAATTAGATTTGATAATCACAATTATTGAATAAGTTGTGAGTTCTAATAAATACTAAAGCTAACAGTAAAAATAATAATTGTAATTATTAATTTTATTTTTAAGTTTGTGTAGCATTGTTGATAATGTTTTGACATCTCAGCTACCACCAGTTATGACAGTGTTATTAACCATACAAAGTGCGTTAACTAGAAAGTGTAATCAATGTTATTTTTTAAAATTAATGGGAGGTTCCAATAATTACTGTTATCTGTGGGGGTATTTTACAGAAATTCCCCCAAAATGTAAACTTCGAACGGAGGTTGGACATGCATTTGATTGATGTGTGATGATAATACCAAGAGATAATTGTACTAATCATCCACTTCATTAAGTATGCCGCATTTTTTATTATTAGCAATACATCAGCTAGATTGCACATCAATAAATTTAAATAAATTTTTTTAATAATAAAATGTGAATTATTATTTTATTTTATTAGTTTTTTGAATATATAATCTGTTATTTATTTAGGTATTTTTTTGACCATTTTAAACATTTACGCATATAAGTATATTATAAAATTATTATTTTTTATTTTGTTAAATGGATCGATTAGATCGCTTATAATATTATATACTAAAAAATAAAATATATTTGACCGTAAAATTCATTCTTATAATTATATGTATATAATAATTTAACATATATATAAGAGTTTACTTCTACGTATAAATATAGAAAAATTATATATAATTATTCTACTAATAAATGAGTTCAAAAAAATTTAAAAATTTAAAAAAATTTATAAAAAAGTTCAAAACATAGCTAAAAGTCAAATAAATACGAGTAAAAAATAAAAATTAGATGAAAGTATACAGGTGAATATAATTAAATTTATTATAATAATTAAGAATAAAATAGGAAATCTAAATTTTTTAGTAAATGCTAATATTTATAAGTAGTATAAATATATATATAAATTATTATTTATTTTTATTACAAGATATTCATACTTAAGTCCATTATTTCTTCAAACTAAAATACTAACTATCTTATTTCAAGTGAGTTTAAAATATATCTTATGCAGAATTAAAATGATTGAACTCTTAGATATATTGAAAGCATTAGACATGAGAGTTGGGGGTGTCAGGTCTGACTCGTTGACATGAATTCGACACGAACGATTATAAACTTGACACAATTATTAACTACGCATAATAAATAGTCTAGACTAATGTTTAATATTCAAAACACACTAAATAGATTATTTTTTTTGTAGGTATTAACACAAATATGATACGACACGAATAACACGATATATAGATCACACATATACGATACGATTGACACCCTTTTATGATACCGGTGAATTATAGGAAACAATCCCGCATTTATTATTACTATGCCTGATCATTAGCTCATTTATATGGATGGGCTTACTTTCTCATTCACAGGCAGTGGCCAATTTGTAATTAACAGACCTATGGGACCACACCAGGGGACAAATTTTTTTCTTTTTTTTTTTATTTAAAAAAAAAATTAGTTGCATGTTGTCCGTAAACTATGATATTTTAATCAATCGGATAGTAACACAAACATGATATGATTCAAATTAATCCAATAAAAAATTACACGACATGATTAATATTATTACATGTAAATATATTTCTCTAGCGTAATATCACATAAAGATCATAAAATCGTACTTTACATTTATGATCTGTTTGGTTGGAGGGATAGAAAAATAAGAGAGATAAATTTGTCATCTTTGAAAGAAAAAAAAGATTTTTTCTTTTGTGTTTGGTAAGAAAGATGAAAAAATGGAAGGGATAAATTGTTTATTATTTTATTTAGTATGAAAAATTAATAATAGAATATTATTACCAATAAAATATCAAAAATATCCTTAATAGAATATAAATAATCAATTGAGACATGAGTTCCTTTGGAATAAATGGTAACTAAACCATTACATAAAAGCTATGAGACCCAACCCATCTTGACCAACTTCTCATGCGTTCTCTCCCCCCCC
>CAUOFW020009168.1:523813-540181 GCA_963454935.2 Ilex paraguariensis | reverse complement strand
GGCGGGGGGGGGGGGGTGTTTTCTAGGTGGAGAAAATATCTATGATACCACGTGACAAGGTGATGTGGTATTATCAGTCAATAATAATAAAACAACTAAATAGATAGACCCTATAAAAATTAATAACTAACCTGTCATATCAGTAAATAATTTTTTATTTTTCTGCCATGTAAGTTCAAATAGGATTCACCTTTTTTATTTTGGGTTTTATTATTGATTAGTGATATCATATAATCAATGGTGATATGGTATCACCGTTGAATTCAATATTTACTCTGTACCTCTCTCTGTTGAATCTCGACCACTCGATTCTCATTATATGATTGTTTTTGAAGGCATAATTGTTGGTCCAAATTCAACTAATCGACTGCTACCAAAATGGGACATTATGGTAATTGAATGGTTAGCAAGTCAAACATTGACGGCTCTAAGCAATGCTTGAGCAAGGAATGCTAAAAAGTGATACATAAGTATATGGTTGGTAAAGCCTAATCAACTTTGTGNATATTTACTCGTGGGTGGGTGGGTGGGTGGAAGAGACATTTGGATGTAAAGTGAAATCTAAATATTTTTTTAAAGCAATGCTATATAGAGTTAAAAATTTAACTTAAAAACTTGATTTTATAATTTAGATGTTATATTTGTTATTAATTTGACTACAAATTTGAATATTTATTGAAATTTATTATATATTTAATGATAATAATTCATATTTGAGTTAAGAATTAGTTTTTTCATATGGTAATATGAGTAAGTACAACTATAGTCCTCAAAATCTTCGATTTTATAACGACCAAGAGTGCAGCAAATTCCTTTTATTCACTTATTGAGAATGTATTAAAACATTCACTTTTCGCGAAAAATAATTTGTTTTCACGATAAATTAGTTTTTGACAGTTTTAACGTTTTTTTTTAATTAGAATTTCATCATTTAAAAGAGTACCTTTAGTGACGATAATATTTGCTTTTTTTAATTAAATAACTTTTGAAGAGAAATTATCCTTAATTTTCAATTAAGCAAATATTTTATTGGTCTTCTCACATGACTTTGGAGCAATTTGACTAAAAATTACAAATTGACAATTCCTTACCTTAATCAATCAAGCAATCTTCAGACTTTATTTCTTAAAAATATCTAATTTATGAAGTTTGATGTCGAAAGAATCATCATTCAAAGTCCCAAAATTTGAAGACTTCCTGTAATTTCTTGACTTGCACCTTAGTCTGGTTAGACCCTACATCAGTTTAGTTGGAGATATTAGAAAAGAAAGTGACATTAGTGTTTGGTGAAGACTTGCTTTTAGCAGGCACAATGGGTCAATCAGGAGGACATCGTAAGATCATTTACCATTTAATATATTTTTATTTATTCCCCCTCCCCTCCCCTCCCCCTCCCTCAAAATTACAAGGAACAACTTCGATATTTACTAATACGTGAAAAAATTGACTTCCAAGGTACGAGTAAGTTTTGATAATCGAGACTAAAATTAGAGAGAGAGTAGAAAAGCATACAAATCCATGAAATGGGAAATGGGATCGATGACAAAAAGAAAGGTTAATTAGCACTAATTATTCTTTAAGCCTGTCAAATTTTCATGTGTTCGTCTTGTTAGTATAATCTTGGCACTGGTAGATTCCTTCGGTTTAAATGATAAAAAATTTATTTTTTATAATTTTTTTAATTTCGGTGTGAATAATCTGTTTATGATCAGATCGAAAAAAAAATTAATTGAAATACACATAAATTGGCCCGAACAACATGACCATTAAATAAAAAAAAAGTGTTTGGTCCAAAAGACCAGTTGGAGTTCGATGCGGTTGAATGGGTTAGTTGGACGCTTACCCACATTTTGACTCATCTCCGCAACAAAAATCAACTTACCTACAACCACATTGAGACGCAATTGTCTCGAGAGCGGTGGATAAATAGGACTACTGGACAACAGTTGCTTTCAATTCTTCTTCCAATCAATCGCGAGGGTTTCAGGCATAACAAAGCAAAATGGGTGGTGTGGAACAAAAATAAAATAGAAAAAAATAAGGGGTTGGTTAAGGGCTAATGGGTTGTCTGATCATTTTTAAGGCTACATAGGCCTAATGCTTTTGAAGTACTGAAGGCCAATTCAAGTCAGGCCTAACTTTTTTAGGCAAAAAAGAATCAAAAGCTCATTATAGGCTAAGTAATTGGGCCATGTTGTAGAGATTGCATTTCTTTAGACAATTTTTGGGTGGGATGCCAATAGGACACATTGGAGCAATGACACATAAGTGAAACACTGTAAACCAACATAAGTCGTGGTGGTCGGCTGATGAGTTCGAGAAAATAGTCGGTATAAATCTGAACATCCTATATCAAAATAAAAAATATCAGAATAACTGAAAGAAATTTTACTTACCCAAAAAAAGTGAAAGAAATTAGTCCAATCGTTGTGATCATATATATTTATTCAATGAACATTAGATTGGTTGTCTTGGAAGCAAGAGACAACACAATTTTGAACATGGCCAATGAGTTTTAAAGGTGAGATAGAGCTGAGTTGGAAAAAGATTATTTTTCTGAGAATTTACCAGCACCCTGTCAGTTCGTTTGATAATAAAACTAATGAAAGCGTGTTTTTACATTACACTTTGAGCTGAAATTGTTTTTTTTTTCATTAGACTGAGCAGTCTAAATGCATATTTCAGAAAACCATAACAAAAAACATGAAGAATCGATGTTGAAAACATCTCTCTGTTAGGTTGCTAGATGCAAAGAAAGAACCATGCAAATCCAAACACTAAATCCAAATGAGTAATATAACTTGGATCTAATCGTCCATAATCATTGGATTGACGGAGAGCAAATCGCCCATAATCATTGGATTGACGAAGAGTTTCGGTATTAATTGAGATTCGCAACCAATTTAATGATTGTGATTGATTATATCAGTAAATTACATCCACAAATTAAATCTAAATAACATTATTACATCCGCATTAGCTCAAATTTTTTTTAGAGGGGCCTGTTGATCTCCTAATAGATTCAATCCTCTGAAGCCTAATCTGCTCTCTAAATTTTGCTATGAACTCATCAGCCTTCCTGTCTACATCTGGACCATTGTCACCAACTCTATTTTCTGCAACTTCTTCACTCTCTGGACATCCTTCAATGTTAATATCCTCACTCTCCCACTCATCATCACCGGTTTCCACTACCACATTTTCATCAATTTTTCTCTCCTCTCTCTCTGGAAAGTCGGAGAAAATCTGCTGCGAGACAAGAGGTACGCGTTCATGCAATAATTTCTCTCTTTTGTCAATGAAAATTGACTCAAGTTCCTCTGATCTTTTCTCTGCTTTTTCATTCATGAAATTTTCTCCAAATTCTCTGACAGTCGATCTAATTGTCCGAACAGATTTTGCCACCCGTGGACCACCGTTTTGGGTTCTGGGTCTCGACTCTGACCCCATGTTTGCTCTGCTCAACACTTCCTCTATGCTATTCTTATTCAAATCCATAGGTAAACTTCGAACACTACGCTTCAATTCCTTCTTAGAAGAAACATCAGCACTTGTCAGACTAGAATTTGATTTCATCAATGGAGTTTTTTGACGATATGATGGTGGTGGTGGTGAAGATTTGTGATAAAACTTCTTTCTCACCAAATCTTCTGCATTCTTGGCTTCAATTCTCGATGAGGAAGGCGAAGGAGATCGATTTTTAGGAGAAGATAGGGATGGTGTAGGAGAAAACTTGTTTGGCGAAGGAGAATTTGAATTGGGTCTAGATGAACGAGATGATTGAGACCTAAAAGAATGTGATTTAGATGAAAGAGACGATTGATACAGGGAAGTACTATCCCCATCTTCTTTCATTTCCATCCTTCCTGATCTGGATCGCCATGGAATCGGAGATCGAAGAATAACATTTTCTTCTACCCTTTCCTCTAAATCTAGAGGACTCGCGCCTCCAAATTTACCATCAGATACATTGTCTGATTCAATCATATCAGAGTCTGAAACACAAGTATTCAAGCTTCTAACAGGCAAAATCAATGGCTTTTCACTCCGTTCTTCAAGAACAGAGCTTTGTGGGGCTACTACCACCACTGGTTCAACCCTATAGTACTGAGAACTCCACGTTTGAAGCTTATTTTCATCAAACACAGGTGGGTTTTGTTCCTCATCATCGAAAACTGATGAAACCTGAAGCAATCTAGATACATATGATTGTGCATTATCGAATTTTGAGCCATATTCTTTCTCTGTTTCGACTCTGAGCTTACTAAAAAGGCCATAAGAGACAGCAATACCAACAAAAATAAGATGAAGAACCTCCCAAATTCTGGTTTGGTTGATGAATTCAGGAGCTTGTGAAGGAAAAAGTGAAAGAAGAACTAGAAAAATTGTAAGAATTACAGCTTTGTATAGGAAATGAGTGTAGAACTTACTTGGGTTTGGATGGTTTGGTTTGACTTTTGAGCTTAATATCTGTGGTTTGGTGGTGTAGGAATCCTTGTCTGCCATTGAATTACAGAGGGAAGCTTTGTTTAGGATCTTATTGATGTTGCAGAATGGGGAAAAAAGGATGGAAAAGATGGAGGACAGAAGACTTCCAGGCTAAGAAAAACAGAAGAAGTGCAGAAAAAAGAGAGTGATTAGGAAAAGTTTTGGGGAAGAGTGAGATGATTTCAAGGCTTCAAGCTATTGGTTCCTTTTGACTAGTTCCACTCATTGACATTGGTGCCCTTATCTTTAAATTTCCTTTCTTATACTATTTAATTATTAAATTATTAAGTTAACTCCATTTATTATTGTTTATTTTTTGGGGAGGGGAAGGAGGAAGGAGGAAGGAGGAAGGAGGAAGGAGGAACTTGATCCTTAACCTTAAAAAGGAAAAAACTTTTATAGACTTCATTTATACTCACCATATTAATTATTAAATCCACCCCATTTATGTTCACTAATTAAAAATTAAATTCATTCAATTTTATTCCAAACTACTATATAGACAATGATCAAAATTTTGTTTTAATATATTATTTTGATACAAAAAAATTTCAAAAACAGAATAAAAATTAATAATTATTTTTAAAATATTAATCAAAATATACTAAAATATCTTAAAATACTTTAAAATATTTCAAAGATATTGATAAAAATATATCAAAATATCTCAAAACACTCCAAAATAATAGATTTTTGTTTTTATTTCTTTGACATATATTTAATAGTTTAATTGAATAAGCATAAATGATGTGAACTTAGTAACTAATGAGATGTGTATTGATATGGTAAACTTAGTAGTTTGAAATAAGAGAATCGAGTAAAAAAAAAGAGTTTTAACGCTCGAGCGGTAATAATCCCACCCTTTATTTTTCTGTGGAATTTTCTGTTTTTGTTTCTGGATTTTCCTTTTGTCTTTAAAATTTGTTGCTCTTCCGATTGCATCATGGTCGGAATGTTGGCTATACAGAATAAGTTTAAGCTTAAACTTAAAACACAATGCTACATTCCAACTTATGATCTATCCCATTTTTTGTTCTTTTTTCTTCGTTGAGAGATAATCTTAAAAGTTTCACATCAATCGTGCACAAATCTTCCGGCTATAATGAATTTTCGGACAAAAACTGCAATTATGAATTATTGAATGAGAGATTGTATGGAAAATTACAATGACGTTACTGTTATCTGCGTTAGCTTCCAGTTTATTTGTAATTGAAGTTTCCAAAAAAATGAACGTGTCTGTGTAAGTCTGGCAGTCGTGCCTAGCTAGCTTCGTGCTGATTTTCTAGAGGAATAATATAAGCATGATATTTTGTCGGTAATTTATGGGAATATATTGTAATTTACACTGATAATTAAGTAGACTGGTTCATATAATAATTTATGGGAAACAACGTTATCAAATCCTTTACAATATGAAGAAAAAAAAAGAGTTTACATGAACTTTTGTTCATCTTTTTGCGGTTGGAAACACATTAGTCATGTTAGCAAGGTATACATGATCATAATAAAATAGCTTACAATTCAAATCTCAAAAGATAAACAAAATAATTTTTGTTATTCGCGGTTGAGATCCCTTTAAATTTTACTTTAAAGTTAATCTAATGACTAATATTAACATAGGAAAAATAGACCCTTAAGGATGTGTTTGGAGTGATTTTTTAAAAGTAATTTTAGAAATTATTTCTTATAAATACTTTTTTTAAAAAATAGTGTTTGAAACCGCCCCACCACTACCTCTATTATCACCACCGCCACTGCCAACACCGTCGTCGCCTTCACCACCACAACTGTCGTTGTCGCCGCCGCCACTGCCACCACCATCGTCATCGTCGTCGCTGCCGCCACAACCACCCCACCAACGTTACCATTGCCACCCCCCACCACCACAATCATCACCGTCTCCTATCACCATCACTGTCACCCATCACCTCTTACCTCCACTACAACTGATCTTTAAATTCATTTATCTTTCATCTATGTTAATGATTTAATTTTAGATATAAATACAAATATATTTATTGTTTATCATTTTTATTACTCTGTACCTTCAGGCATAAGGAATAACTAGTGATCATATATTTAACAACTCGATTTGCGATAGTTTAGCATAGCGGTGAGTGACGCATCGGCTGTGACAGTCTAGCATGTCGATCGTGGCAATGGCAACAAGTCGACCGTGGCAGCATGATCACACATTTAAAACTTCGGAGAAAAACTATTGAATTCCTCAATTCATTTTCAATCCCATATAAATCACTATGGCTTCACAAATATGTGACACCCCCAGGTGGGAAAAAAAAAAGCCGAATTTGACTCTTGTAATTCACTTAATCTGATTTGCTCTTAATTTTATTTTTTTTGGCAACGGAGAAAATTTTTGATCTGTTTCCGATGAATAGAGGCGTATTTATGTTACTTAGTCTCGTGAGTCCGAATGGTAAATCTCGGATGCATGGAATGAAAAAAAAAGCTCTCAACTTGAAAGAAAGAAAGTGAGCATATACAGCTTTTGTAAGGACATTTTGGGAGTGAAACAGAATGGATTCTTCTTTTGGGGTGCATACACCAGCTTTCTGCTGGTATGCTTTTTTTTTTTTTTTTTCTCTCTGCACATTCTTCAAGTCATTGGATATCATACCAGATAACCTAGTGTATTACTAATATGGTTCTCCCAAAGATTATAAGAATGAAGAATGCCAACTATTTTGCAGTAAAGTTTTCTTCAAGAATCATCCATGGTGATACAATGAGTCTTCTAAGTTTTTTTTTTTTGGTAATATGCACTTTTTGGATCCCAAGATCCTAGCGTAGCGGAAATTTGGCCTCTTGATAAGAGACCCATTAAGTATGAGTCAATGGTTCAAATATATATGTCTTGCGTTTACGACCCTCAAATTTGGGAAGACAATTTTGCATGGGGTTCAACATTAGTCCAGTGCAATTGAAAAACGTAATACGGTGATCCATTATAGGTCTCACGGAACTTTTAAAACAGGGAATTGAATTAAATCTAGTATTAGACTGTTTGGATTCAAATTGTTCTTTTCTAAATAGAATAGGTTCGGAACTCAACACAACTTGGTTCAGTTTGGCTCAGCTTATTTAGGGTAACTATTGGGTATCAAGGTACCATTTATGTTTATGCACAATGTTATTAAGAACTAAACAATTTTAAAACATTGCATTTACATTATTGTCACATTGATTTTGTAGAAAATACAATGCATGATATGAATAATATGTAACAAATATGTGTATATTCATGGACCCCCGAGCCGAACAAGCCCTTACACAAACTTGACTTGTGGATAAGACTATAGTATAAAAAAAAAGAATAGGACTACACCAAAATTATCACAATCAAGCAGTAAAGTTACAACTTGATCAGGAGAAGTAAAAATAAAATGAATTGTTTGGGATCGATTGTAATCATCTTTTGGATCAATGAATCTCTTAACTTTTTCACCTAAAAATATTACAAATTAATCCAAAAAAAAAAAACCACCAAGTAGGGTGGTCTAGTGGGGTACTGACCTTACTCCTCACCTTAATGTTGGTAGTTCGAGTCTTGGAATCTCCATTATGGCTTGATAATTGACCGTTATGCTAGCCTAGTTAGGTTTGGTCTTCTCAGGCGCAGTCAGGGGCCTTATGATCCCACCGGTGAGGGCCTATTGGGGTGGTCGTTGGGCACTCTTCCTTGTCCCCACCCATTTTTTCACCAGAAAAAAAAAATCTAAAAAAATTACAAACTTCAATAATATAGTACCGACTTTATTCCAATCGTTTCCTTCAATTACGGTACTTTAAGAATAGGAAATGTTCAAAATATTTAGGTCAGACATGACGAGGCAACAACAATGTGAAAGGGTATCAATTGTATGTGTTAATATGAATTTTGGCAATGAGAAAAGAGAAAATGACAAAGAAAAGAAAGGGTTGATTTACTACCCATGCATTAGGTAAAGCATAGCTGAGGTATCTTTCTTTTCTCTAGGTTGTGGCCGAAAGTGTATATGTACTGGAAAGATTTGTGAATAGTAGATGAGATTCCAATGTTTTTGAATGTTTGAATTACACAAACGACTGCTTGGAATACTTTTTCAATCAAAGTGAAGTCTACCGTACCGAAAAATTTTGTATCAAAAGTTATGATTTTTAATGGTAAGTTTATACCTACGAGCTGCGAAGTTACAATGGCTGAGGATAGACTATTCTTACCATTTGTAACTCAATTTTTGAAATTTGTAGCTTCCATAATTGATTGCAATGTTTTAGGATCGGTCAATAACTACAAAAGATAGATATAAGTGTGTTGAATGATCGTCGCATTTTCTTCCTTTTTTTTTATTTGAGAGAATTATATTTAAGTTTTTTGAAGTTTGTCATTTAATCACTTACATTTATAATATTTAAAATATTATACACAGATTCCCTAAAATTTATACGCGAGTAATACTTAGACCCTTAATATAAATATATCATTTAATAAATTATACTTTGACCTCCTTAAAGTTTGTAAATATATAATATTTAAACCCCTTAAGTTTAAAATATTATACTTAGATAAAAAATACTCCAATCAAAAATAAAATATCAAATATTTTAAATTTTACAACCAAAATTCATGTTATATTATATCATTTATTGAAATAAAATTAAAAATAAAAATTCAATTTTTTTCTTAAAAAATCATAATTAGTTTACAATTATATTGTCTATTAGAATTTAATTTGATCATTTAAACAATCAAATTAAATACCAAACTACCACAATTAAAGCTAAAAAATGTTGTGTTCATTATAGTTTGACTCCTTATTTAATTTTTTAGTTTTATGCTAATAGATAGTATAATTATATACTAATTATGATTTTTTTTTAAAAAAAAAATTAGACTTTTATTTTTGATTTTATTTCAATAAATGAAATAATAAACACATGAATTTTAGATGTAAAATTCATATTTTATTATGAATGACTTAAACCCCTTATTTGATTTTTTTGTTTTATTCCAATAGATAGTATAATTGTATACTAATTATGATTTTTTAAGAAAAAAAATAAATTTTTAATTTTAATTTAATTTTAATAAATGATACAATAGAACATGAATTTTCGTTGTAAAATTTAAAATATTTTATATTTTATATTTGATTGGATTTTTTTTATCTAAGTATAATATTTTAAAATTAAGAGGTCTAAATATTATATATCTAAAAACTTTACAAGGGTCTAAGTATAATTTATTAATAGATATATTTTACAGTAAGGGTCTAAGTGTTACGCACGTACAAATCTCAGCGGGTGTAAGTGATTAAATGACAAATCTCAGAAAGTTTAGGTGTAATTCTCTCTTTTTATTTTGTTAGGCAACAATGTGGTAAGATTTTTTTTTTTGAGAAAATTAAGTATTTTTTCAGTCTAGGATTACTTCTCTTACAACGAAATTCAGGGGAAATACATATCATTACTCACTTAAACTCGTTGAGGTTTGTCACTTAATCACTCAGTCATTTATGCTCCGTTTGGTAGGGAGGATAAAAAGTATGAAGGATAAAAAGTAGGAGGGATTAGAAAGTAGGAAGGATACACTTTCTTTCTTTTGTGTTTGGTTTGATGGATGAAAAATAAAAATAACTATTTTTTTTTTGTGTTAGCTAAGATTAGAGGTGACAATCGAGTTGGGTCGTGTCAGATTCGTGTAGAGTAATTATAAATTTGTGTCAAATATTAGTCAAACCTAATTTAACTTATTTAACTAATTGTGTCGTGTCGAGTTGCGAGTTGACATGTTTATTTTCGTATCGAGTTCGAGTTGTATCATCATGTTAAATCGAAAAATTTTACCCTCAATTAAAATGGAAAAAATATATTTTTTTAATTGAATTTTTTAATTTTTTTAATTTTTTCTTCAATTTTTTAATTTTTTAAATTTAATTATATATATACATATTTTACCGTTGTATTTTTATATAAATTAATGTTTATATATGTATATATAAAAAGATATATAGACAAAAAAGATACATCTCAATACAAATAATTAACTTTTTATCTATTTTCCTTCCGATTTTGAAGAGATTGATTTTGGTAAGTTGGAAGAAAAGTTAATTCATTCACTTTTTCATCTTTTCTATTTTCCTTCTTTATCAAACATGATGTTTTATATATCCATCAAACTTTTTATCCTCCTACTTTTCTATCGTACCAAACGGAGCATTAATGTTTAAAATATTACACATAGACTCGTTGAAGTTTGTACACACGTAACACCTAAACCCTATTGTCAATGTTTATTAGTAAATTACATTCAAATCTTTTAAAGTTTATAGGCGTGCAATACTTAGATTCCTTAAGTTTAAAATGTTATGCTTAAACTAAAAATACTCTAATCAAATATATACTATATAATATTTTAATTTTTATAACAAAAATTTATGTTCTATTATAATATTTATTGAAATAAAATTAAAATTAAAAATTTAATTTTTTTCTTAAAAAATTATAATTAGTATACAATCATACTATCGATTAAAATTTAATTTGGTAGTTTAAATGACTAAATTCAATTACAAAATTACCTTAATTAAAGTTAGAATATATTGTTTCTATTACAATTTGATCCCTTATTTAATTTTTTAGTTTTATTCTAATAGATAGTATAATTATATACTAATTATAAATTTTTAAGAAAAAATAAATTTTGATTTTGATTTATTTTAATAATTGACATAATAGAACATGAATTTTGGTTGTAAAATTCATGTTCTATTTTGAATGACATGGACCTCGTATATGATTTTTTTTAATTTTATTACAATAGATAATATAATTGTATACTAATTATAATTTTTTAAGAAAAATTTGATTTTTTATTTTTTATTTTATTTCAATAAATGATACAATAGAATATGAATTTTAGTTTTAAAATTTAAAATATTTGATATTCTATCTTTAATTAGAACATTTTTGATCTTAATATAATATTTTAAATTTCAAAGGTCTAAATATTATATGCGTACAAACTTTCAGGGGTTTAAGTGTAATTTACTAACAGATATACGGACATTTGACGGTAAATGTCTAAGTGTTACATGCGTACAAACTTTAGATAGTCTGTGTGTAATATTTCAAATGTCAAGAGATCTACTACTCCGTTTGGTAGGAAGGATGAAAAATATGAAATATGAAAAGAATGAGAAATACACTTTCTATTATTCAAGGACGAAAAGTAGGAATGATATACTTTCCTTCTCTTTTGTTTGGTTGGATGGATAGAAAATAAAAATAACTAAATTTTTTTTTTTTTTTTTTTCGTACTGGTTAAGATTAGGGGTGACAAATCAAGTGGTGTCATGTTAGATTCATGTTGAGTCATAAAATTATGAGTCTTTTATATTTCTTGTTCACGTGTCAGGTCATTTTCAAGTTCGTGTCGAGTTATAATCAAGTTTGTGTCAAGTTCGAGTCGTGTCATTATATTGAGTTAAAATTTTCACCCCTAGTTAAGATGATCTTTTTTTTTAATTAAATTTTTAATTTTTAGTTTTTAAATTTATTTTTAAAAAATATATATAAATACATATTTTATCATTGTATTTTTATAAGAAATTAATGTATATATAATATATAGACAAATAAGATACATCTTAACACAAATAATTAACTTTCCATCAACTTTTCTTCCAATTTTGGTAAATTGGAAGAAAAGTTAATCCATCCACTTTTTCATCCTTCTTATTTTTTTTTTATCAAACATGATGTTTTATTTATACCTCTAATTTTTTATCATTTTATTTTTTTATCATACCAAACGGAGAATAAATGTAATTTTCCGTGTATTTAATTGAGAATATAATATGAGAATTTTAATATTTTAAGTACAAAATTCAGTATGTGATGATCTTTTAGGGTAGAAAGCGTCATTTGCCCTTAAAAACAATAAAAATATAGAATACCATGTGGACCTTCACGTATTTCCTGCAGCCTAACACTTTTCGAACTTTTCGTTTCAATCCAATCTCTTCGAGGAGAGAGAAGAATAGAGTGCGATCTAGAGTTTCAACATTCGAGGCTAGGGTTTGATTCCAATCTTCTTTGATCACGTACCAGTCTCCAAATCGCATCCCTTTCGTTTCGATCGATACCGCTTCGTTGAATTATGAACGTAATTGTGAATCCTTACCTCTTCTGTTTGATCGTCTTCATTTCTGAATTCTAGGGTTCCCGATTGATTTGTATTGCTAGTTTTCATAATTTCCGGAAAAAATAGATAGTTCTGCCAAACGAATTTTTATAATTCGAAGTAGCGCGATAATTTTATGTTTTCCTATTTCCTTGTTGTCTTGTGGATCTACAGAGGTGATTTTTGCGGATATTGAAGGAGATCGTTTCTAACTTTGGGGAAATATCAAAGTTTGTTGCGAATTTTTGGTTTTTTAATTTGAATCTTGGAGTTATTATGCATATAGCAGAATTGAAGGAAGGGGAGGAGTTTGGGAGTGTGGAGGAGGAGCATAAATTATCTGGTGGTGCTGCTGAGGTTGTGGTTGGTGGTGGCATTCTGGTCTCCGATGCAAAAAAAGTTTTGATTGGAGCGGGCGCTCGCGCTCTGTTTTACCCAACGCTTTTGTACAATGTTTTGAGGAATAAGATTCAGGCGGAGTTTCGGTGGTGGGATTGGATTGATGAGGTATCATTTTATCTGCCATTTCATTGGCTTTGTGCTGTTTCAAATGCTTTTGCTTTGTTGTGTGCATGCTTGTCAATCTGTATATCTGTTTTGAAGCGATGCCTCTCTATATAAAGTCAGTGTTATCTGTTATTTTTTTATTTGTTTTGTTGTAATAGGTATAAGTAGAACATAATATGAAATTCGAAACATGTAATTGCATTTCCATGAATATGCACCGAATTTGTCACTATGCATTAGTGGAGGTGCTGAAGGATATTGGTGTTTGCATTCTGGTCCCAAAACTACTTGTATAGTTACACATTTGATTTTCAGACGTTGTTCTAGTACTTCTAAGATGTGTAGCTACAAAACATAGGAAAAGGATTTGAGTGGAGGTATAACTGAACCCTTGCCAACCTTAGATAAGATACAATCTCATGCAAACACACACTAAGTTGTTAACCCCTTATACTTTAGAAAGTAGGTTTTTCTTCCTGTGTCCTCATATGTAGGGGTTGCCATCTCTTGCAACTTGTCCTTGCTTAGACATGACTCTTGTTTCCATGTTTCACTATTATTGAGAAACAAAAGAGAAGCATGATGATACACTAACATTTAAATGTAAAGAAAATCAGATAACATTATTTGTTAAGTTCACAACCTACGTGGAGAGGGCAAAGATGCGAGGAGCACATATTCTTTAATTAAGCAAATACTCCTACTTGATGTCACAACCATAGTTATCAAATCGTGTATCGGAAGGCGTATCGTAAGATACAAATATTGTATCGTATCGTGTATCGTAAGATACGATGCAATTTTAAATAAATAATAAAAAAATATATATACCTTTGAAAAAAAGTCATACACTCATAAAAAATATAGCATTTCATTAATACTCCACCAACTATTCAAGTTATCAACATAATCCACTACTATTATAATGCAAAGTTCACAACCATAGTTCACTAATTCAAACTTTAAACACCAAAGAGACTTCTAATCCAAATTTCTAACATCCATTTTGAACTCAATCTTCAATTTCAATTGAAAATGCATCATCATCATCATCATTGTGATCGGATGCCAACAAGTCTTCACTTCCTTTATCATCTTCAACTTCTTGTATTTGTTCATCCTCATCCTCATCCTCATCCTCATCTTCAAGTTGAACTATTTGCTTTCCTTTTTTCTTGTATAAAGTAAGATTTCTAGGCCCTACAAAGCAACCAATACAAAATATAAAAAAAATAAAATTCAAAGTAATGGAGAAGAAGAAAAAACAACCACTACATTTTAAGTACCTCTCTTTCTCTTTTTGCTAGTCCCTTCTTGAACCTCAAAACATTCACCAACATTCATCCAAGTAGTGTCCTCAGGAAGGAGTACATATTCTTTTTCAGTGATCCACTCATCATCAGATTCCATATCTGAGAGAGAAATAGGATCATAGGAATCACCCTCTAGTATTCTCTTTTGGTGTCTTGCCTCCAATCGAAGATTGTACTTCACAAACACAAGTGCACTTAATCTTTGTTGCTCTAATCGATTTCTCCTCTTAGAGTGCACCTGGTCAAATGTACTCCAATTCCTCTCACATCCAGTGGCACTACAAGTCAAGCTAAGGACGCGGATAGCAAGTTGTTGCAACTCTGGACAACATCCTCCAAATGATTCCCACCACAAGGCTATAAAAAATTACAATAGAATACTCTATTAACTAACTTAAGCAGTTGCATTCAAATAACTAACTTAAGTTAAGTTACCACTAACCAGGTTGTTTCTTCTTCCTCATTTGGATTGCCATGTCCATTCCAAACATCAAATCAGCATTATGAAAGATATCTAATTGTTTATCAACTTTTTCTCTCATAATAGGACTTGGGCACATTCTCTGAATAGTCTGATATAGTCCCATCTTTATCTCATAGTCCGCACTACCGGTGTAATGAAACCTGAAATAATTATTTTGATTTACAATGATCATTGATCAGCATACAATATATTGATATAAAATGATATAAAAATTGAGAAAATTAAGTATTAAGTCTTACGCGGGATTGAGATAATAGGCAGCTGCATGAAGAGGTCTGTGTAATTGCATGTTCCATCTAGTGTCAACAATAGTCCATATGGGCTCATAGTGCTTCTTCACATTACGAAAATTCTTTTGGATTTGTTTCTTTGCCTTGTCCATTGCCTCATAAATATACCTCATGGCTGGCTTTAGATCCCCATCTACAAGCCTCAACACCTTCACCGATGGCAACACACACTTCAAGCAATACTTGATTGATCCCCAAAAATTTTGGTCAGCTAGTATAATATCCATCACTTTTACACCATCTCCCTTCTTACAATATTGACTTCTCTGCCATTCCTCAGAAGCAAACATTGCTCTAAGCCCAATTTTATTTTCAAATAAACTCCTTAAAGTTAAATATGAGGTGGCAAATCTGGTCACACAAGCTCTCACCAAATCCCTTTTCTTTGTATACTTTCTCATAAGATTTAACACCCAAGAATGTCTATAAATGTAAACTGTGATTTTCCTTGCCTTTGACATTATATCCTTGTGCAGAGGAAGGTCCCCAATATCCGTCAAAATGAGATCTAGACAATGTGCACCGCAAGGAGACCAAAACAACTTTTTCCTCTTTGCCATTAACAACTCCCCAGCTTTTACATAAGCCGATGCACTATCAGTTACAACCTGAACAACATTATCCTCACCAATCTCTTCTACCATTGAATCTAAAAGCTCAAAAAGATTATCCGCATTCTTACAAATACCTGAAGTATCAATACTTTTAAGAAACACACTTCCTCTAGGACTATTCACTAAAAAATTAGTGATAGAGCGATGTTTCCCATCAGTCCATCCATCAGACATAAGAGTACAACCCGAACTTCTCCACTCTGCTTTATAATTTTCCATCAACCCACCATTAATCAAATTTGTTTCTTTTTTCAAAAAAGAACATCTCACCTCATGATACGATGGAGGTTTCAATCCCTTACCAAACGATGCAACAGATTCTAACATTCTTACAAAATATGGATCGTTTACCAAATTAAAAGGAAAGGCATTAGCATAAAAACATCTACAAATATCCAAGCATACATCTTCCCTACCCTTTTTCTTCAACATAGTATTCAAAGTAATTGTGGTGGTTGGCTGTATTTTATCAGCAGTAGTACTACCC
>CAUOFW020009168.1:499702-519526 GCA_963454935.2 Ilex paraguariensis | reverse complement strand
TAATCAAGATTCAGAAATTTTTATACAAAAAAATTTATATACATTTGGCTTTGTAAATAAATTAATATCATTACATACTGCACAGGACCAACGATCAATGGAGACTGGGAAGAAGAAGAAGAAGAAGAAAAAGAAGGAGTACCTGGAGAAGGAAAAAGGCAGCGATCAACACCCACAGTCGGAGACAAGCAATCACCCACAGACGAAGACCAGCAATCACCCACAGTTGGAGACCACCCACAATCGATCACCACCCAGAGTCGAAGACCACCCACAGCGATCACCACCTACAACGTTCACCACCCACAGTCGATCATCACCCACAGTCGATCACTACCCACAGCGATCACCACCAATAGCGATCGCCACCCACAGTCGATCACCACCCACAATCGATCACTACCCACAATCGATCACCACCCATAGCGATCACCACCTATAGCGATTGCCACTCGTCGTCGATGGCTGAAGAGAAACCAGAGACAGTCTGACTAGCGAAGGGCAAATATGTGAGAAATGAGGGATTTTTTTTTTGTAACCCTAACCACTGAAACGACGTCGTTTCAGTGGTTATAGGGATTAAAAAAAAAAAATCAGAGCACAAAACGACGTCGTTTATAAAAATAAAAAATAAAAAAAAATTGCACGTATCGTGCGTTTCGTACCGATACGTATCGTATCGTAAAAACGTATCGTGTATCGGACGATATAATGCAAAAACGATGCATAACTACGATCCGTATCGTTTTAGGGCTGTATCGTAACGTATCGTACGATACGTATCGCGTATCGTACGACACTAACAACTATGGTCACAACTGGGTTTGCTATTGGAGTAGATATGGCCCGACATAATAGAGGCATTTGGCACAAGGAAGGAGTATTGTGAAAGATAATTGAATGGGCAAACAGGAAGCAAATACACAATGCAGACTTGAATGCTTTGGGGAGTTATGAGTGTTGAGTCATGTATGGTTCCAGAATGATAATGTATGGCTTATCCAGAATTCCGGATAGTGCAAGGCTTATCCCAGTCCCCTTATTCTTTAATATTTTGCTCACCGGATGAAATGTTTATTTGTTAGTTGTTTATTTTTTATTTTACATCTGATTGTCCAAAACATGTGCAAGGGGCTTTTGGAAATCGTGCTAAGCATTAAGGTTTATGAAGTTTACTCATCAGTGTTTCATCAATTAATTGCATATTGCATTGTGCCTTTGCTGTGCATTGTTTTTTATTTGCAAACCTAGTTATTATTGTAGCTTCCTCGGTTGGTCCCCAATCTGTGACTTTTGTGTGGTATTAATGTAAGTTAATGGGAACTAAAGTGGGTGTGATTCTTTGTATATGGATTTGTGATTGTTTCTGATCTTCTTTGGTTTTGCACAGCTTATGGTTTGTTGTTGGTTACAAACATGTTCTATTTGACAGTGTCTTTATAATTTTGTGGTTAAGAAAGTTAGAATTCTGTGCCAATTGTGCTGAATTCATCGAGTTAAAGCACATGATTTGTTTCAAGTGTTCGGTGTTAGTTGTAAGAAATACTCTCTTGTGAACCAAACTTCTTTCTACTAATAATATGGTCATTTTCAGTTTGTATTGCTCGGTGCTGTTCCATTCCCCTCTGATGTTAAACCACTGAAGGAGCTTGGTGTTTGTGGAGTGATCACCCTGAATGAGCCATATGAAACTTTAGTTCCTACATCTCTATATCATGTGAGCTTCTCAATACTCTTTGTATTTTATTTTGATTATTTCTTGGCATGCTCTACATTCTTCTAGAGCTTTTTTGTTTCAAAATATTCTTCTAAAGCTTCTATTATTCATTGCAATTTCTGTGCTTGGAGCAATTGTCAATTTTATACTCAGTAATGGTAAAAATATTCAACTTGCTGCATGTAATGGCATCTTGGAGGAGTGGGTATCAAATGTTTGAGAACCTACAGTACTTTGACATAAAATGGGACATAAACTAAATGAAAACTTACTCTATAGTTTTGCAGTACCATTTGGTTGCAGGTGAGAAGCCTTACAAGGTTTTAAAACCTGATATTTGTTTGCCTAGTATGAGAAATCTAATGTGATTGGAGAAGCTTGGGTTTGGTCTTCTGTGGTGGAGTAGTTGCAGATTGAGTTCTGGGGTTTCTAAAAGAGTAAAGAAGCTAAGGTTCGTGGGAATATGAACCATAAGAGGAATACAAGAATTTTCCATTATAATTCGTTTCCATTATGCTTAGTCTGGGATAGAAGTGTCACTGGCTTCTTTATGAATCATATTCACTGGGAATCTCAAAGGTGTGCTTTGTTGGGTTTCCAATGGGATGGGAAGACAGTTTTTTTTTCCTTTTCCTTTTCCCTTTTTTTGTTTTTTTGTTTTTTGTATTTTACTTAGGTTTGAGGATAGCTTGTCCTCCAGATTGTAGTTCTTTTTTCATGTTTTTGTATTAACACTGTCCTCCTTTTATTGAAAAAGAAATTATTATGATTTCATAGAATTGATTGTAAAAGAACAACAGTACACGTAAATATAAGCTCCTTTTCAATTAATGGTTTGGTTGCAAATGAATGAGATCCAGTAAAGGATAGGTTTTGATAATACTCTGACACTACATGATATTTGGTAGTGGGTGGATTGCCCATAAAATGGTTGTACCACTAGATATGAAAGAGTATGTTTTTCTTTTGTCATTATCTATGTTTTTCGATAAAGAGAAATTAATATACGACTGATTCGAAGCTGGGCCACTGGTATGCAAAGCGAATGATGCATAATTATTTTCGTATTGAAGGAGTAGTTGCTGAACAACCCCATGGATGGATGTATAGATAAATGTTTATATTTTTTGAGATTATTTTTTAACAAGGATTGCTGAATATACAGGTTTATTGTAGTTTTTTATAGCATATATTTTGACTCTTAGTTGGCCTCTCTTTTTTAATATATACCTTTCAGATGGACTTATTTTAGCCTTTAGGTATAGATGGTCAATTATTTCCGGTATAGGGACTTATTTTAGCTTTTAGGTATGGATAGTCTATTACTGTCGGTGTGTACTTCAGTTTATTAGGATTCCTGAAGTAGGAATTTGGGGTCTTGTTTGCTTGTTTGATGTATTGGTTTTTTGTTTTCCTTTTCAGAGGACTGTTCCTCTTCTCTTTTTCTGGGTTGTATGTTTTGGGAGTTTGGGAGAGGAAAAAGGGGGGGGGGGGGGGGAGTGTCATCCATGTCTTGAAATTGAATTCCTTGGATCCTTTTTAAAATATTCTGAACATGTCCAATGCCATCACTGTTTTGCTCATATTTTGATGACAGCTTTCCTTTTGTATTCTTTTCGTGGGCAGTTTTTTTTTAATGTAAAGCTCATTAAGAAAAACTTGATTTGAAGATATGAATTACATGCTTGATTGCCTGGTATTTTTTGGCCATTTGGCTCCATCAAGGATTTGTTAGAGTCAGTTCAGTCATATACTTCTGCTAATACGAATAGTTGGATCTTGTTGCTACTCTTTGTTTTAAACTCTTTAAAGAAAGGGTCAGAGGATTAGAGTGGGGGCTTAAAATTGGCAGATAAATGATTCAAGGTTAATGCACTTCGCCAAAAATGAGGTTTCTTTTTTATACATTTTGTTGCAGGCTTTCAGCACTGATGCATATCTAGATCTTTCGGCCTAGTTCTTTAATTGGAAAATCTTTTTGACCGAGACTTCATTATTTTTTTATGAATATTTTTGTAGGCTTATGGTATTGACCATTTGGTGCTCCCTACAAGAGACTACCTCTTTGCGCCATCATTGAATGATATTTGCCAAGCTGTAGACTTCATTCATGGTAAGTTGCTCTATGCACTACTGGTACATTATTCTCCAGCACTGAGAAAATTGTCAGATTTCTGTTGTATTCCTGAATCATTTTTTCTTTTGTTTCCTTTTGAAGGCAATGCATCACGTGGGCGAACTACATATGTTCACTGTAAAGCTGGCAGAGGACGCAGCACAACAATTGTTATATGTTATTTGGTGGGTGCCAATTCCAATAAAGGGTTAATTATATTAATTGAAGTTTGTTCCTCCTTTTCCAAGCATTAATAATCTATGATCTATATTACAGGTGCAACACAAGCAGATGATGCCTGAAGTTGCGTATGATTATGTGAAGTCAATACGGCCAAGGGTTTTATTAGCCTCTTCCCAATGGCAGGTATGTGGGGCTTAACCTTGCAAGTTCAGGCCCTTCAGGTTCCATAGGGGCTCATACTCAATTCTATACAATCAAAGTGCAAGAAGAGGAAAACTTTCTTTTCACTTATCAATAAACTAAAAAAGAGTTTTGATTTCATTATTGTGGCTCATTCTAACAGCCGTTTTTCACAGAGTAAAAGCAAATTCTTTGCATGGTTTCTCATAATAAAGTGCCAATGCATGATATTGTGGATCAAATACATTTGGGAAGGCAATAAAATATGATAAATATCTATTTTCATAGGAATTCAAGAGTCTTCCTTTTTTTTTTTTGCATAATTGCAAGGTGGAAAGCACCCTGTGGTTTGTATTATGGTCCTCAGTCAACAGCTGTATAAAGTGTTTTGTTTTGACCTATCATTGGGCTGGATGACTTGCCTACCTTTGATTTTATTTTATTTTTTACATTTTACTAACAAAATTGATGTTTCTTACTGAAAAAAAAAATACTATCAACCTATATACATGGCTGGTCATGGCTTGCATTTTATTTTGCCGTAATACTGGGCTTTTCTTTTTAGTGGTAGTGCCTATACGGAATGGAAACAAATGTGAATGGTTGTTGCTTGTGGGTATATGTAAATGTTAGTGACAGAGTGGCTTTCAAATTTTTTTGATGGAGTATTTTTGTGCGTTTGACTACTGAAATTTTCCCAAAATTATGCTTTATTCTTTCATGGGAGCTACACTGTTGGTAATTGTTTGCAGGCTGTTCAGGAGTATTACCATGTCCAGGTGAAGATGTATGGCTTGGGTCACCTGACCAGTCTAATATTGAAAACGCCAAGGTATTTAGCTACTGCAAGTCTCTTGGCATTTGATGATGGCTCTGTAGTTGTGGTAACAGAAGCAGATCTTGATGGATACAAACCAAGTCATGAGTTGAGTGCGCCGAGAAGTGGGATGTGGGCGAATTTGAGCTTAGTCTGCAAGGTTCGCGTTGCGGGCCAGGCAACTTTGGCTAGGCTTTCTTGCTTCTGGCTTCGTTGTCATACTCACCGGGAGATTTCAAGTGAGAAGCAGTCCAACGAGAACAACTGCTCCATCATGGCTGATCAACTGGGAGGTCTTAGCCTGGATATCCATGTTTACTGAGAAATATTTACGGTGTTTGATGAGCCCTGCTTTTATTTTACTCTCTTGTATATAACTGCTTTTATTTTACTTTCTTGTATATATAACTGCAATAATCTCGTATTACTTGCAGGGGATCTTATTCTTACTGTCTTTATTTTTACGTTCTTGTATATATAATTGCAGTAATCTTTGTACTAAAGCAGTTTGAAATCGTCCAAATTTTCTTATATACACAACTGCTAGCAAAGTATTTATTCATCCCGGTGCATTAGCTAGAAAACATTCAGGGGTGTTCATGGGTTGAGTCAGGTTAGGCCCACAAATTTTTTTGGATTGAGTAGGATAGATTCAAGCTCTTATCGGACCGGCTAAGCCCAACTAGGCTGAGCTTTGATAGGCTATCCAGTCTAACCCATCATTTACTGGATGGGTGAAATTAGGCTTGGACAGGTAAACTATTGGGCTTATCAGACTTATTTTCTTAGGTCAGGTAACAAGACCTATGGGCCAACAAGACCCAAGAATAGAGGCATAAATGAACTGAAACTCATATGTATCTATCCCCTTAAACCAGTAATATATATAACAAATCAAATAATTAAGTGAAATACATATTTATTATTCATATTATTTTTGTAAGTTTTTTATGTTTTGATATATTTGGTACATATAATGAATTTTCATCATTGTTGGAAATCCATTGGATGTTTTATGGTTTTTTTTTTTAAAATTAAAATATATAAATTAATTGTTATGAATGGGGACAAAGATGAGGATCCAAATTTACCCGCATACTGGGCCGAGGATTATATTNGTCCCTTCCCCTTATTTATCTTCCTTCTGTAGGAGTGCTACGCCTACTAGGCTATCCTTTTGGTCTTGAGGACTAAACAATACTTGTCTCAAAATATTTTTCTACATCCTGACAATCAAGGCTAGGTCCTCTCAAAATTGGGGTGACCTGAATTTACCTCCTCGTTGATTATTTGAGCCCAAGGCCATGCACTTAGCTTTAGTTTAAGGATGGAGGGGTCATCTCAAAGGTCAAGATAGACCCCACTAGATCATCCACTGACACTAATTCCATGTTAACACTTGTCTCGAAGGTTGAGACCTTTACACGAAATCTCTCGGTTAGAGATCTCAAGATTTTCCACTTGATGGCTACATCGTCAACCTTGATACCTAATGCAAATTATTAATTTACAGTATCAAGCCATTTAGCAGGAAATTCACTAATTGTTTCATCATCTTGTATCCTCAAACTCTCGAACTGAGAGGTCTTCATATGGAGTTGAGACATCTCCACCAAGGTGTTACCTCCATGGGAAACAATCAAGATGTCTCACTCTTCCTTTGAAGTTTTGTAATTACTGATCCTTCAGAACTCATTTGGTGTCGCAACATTGAATATTGAATTCTAGCCTTTTGAGTTTCACCCCATGGACTCATTCTCATTTTTAATCTATACCTTCAACGATTTACTTCAACCACCACTTCACCACTTTCAACTTGTGTGGTGGTGGTGGGAGGCCTCCAACCCTCTTGGAGAGTCAACCACACTCTCTCATCAATGGATTTAAGAAAATGCTCTCCTACTAGCTTTCCATTTTGCAAAGTTCGATCCATTCAAGAGAGGTGGTCGTCCAATTGAACCACTTTCCTTTTGAGAACCCATTCAAACTAACTAGTAGTAATGATAGACTTCCCGACAATTACCTAGAGGGGGTGAATATGTTTTTCGATTTAAGTTCAAATTGATTACGAATTAAAACCTAAGTCTACCAAATTATCTCTTCTCAATAATATGAAGCAATGAATTTGAGAACCACCACAAACCCTTTCCATGATGATTGATTTTAATTAATATGCAATTAATTCACCTAGCTCAGTCGCACGGCGATCCCAACAAACCTATAAACTCAATTGCACACCTATGGTTGAAAGATATCCGTACAATCAAATAAACAACCACATAGTGCGTGTGTGTGCTAACAAATGCAAGTGTGTACAATAGAAAGTAAAGGACACTAGCTATTTGTTGACGCGAACCCCCCCCCCCCCCCCCCCCCCAAAAAAAAAAAAAAAAAGAGCCCCACCGGTCCGCTGCCATCTCTACCAACTACCAAAATCCAAGCATTTTTCTCTAATCACAGATGCCTACCTCCTACAGTACAATCAATTTGCATATTACAATGTGCATGCAATTGCAGTACAAGTGCATAGTCCCTCTAAAGGAGTGGTTAATTAATTCAGTTCATGTGTACCGTCGATTTAATGCATTTGAATGAGATATTAAGTATCTGGTGATTATTCATTGCCTGCAAATCCGAGTAATTCTCCAAAGACGCTCTTAATTGACGATGGCCAGCTATAAGATGGTGATCCTTCAATCATCACTTCAGTTGATGCTGTGTCCAGCCCCTGCCGGAAAACCTGCATGTTCTGATGGCTCTCTGAGCTACTAGGATGGACAACCTCTGTAGTGCCACTCTCTGTTGATTCTTCATCCTTCAAGTAAGGAACAACATATTTTCTCATGTCGGCTCTGGTAATTCCAAGATGGTTTCCTGTCACATTGATGAACTTGACCTTCCCGGCATCATCCAAGGTTTTCAAACCAATCCAATCCTCAGTGTAAAGCTGTGTCTGCCCAAATGAAAAAACACATGCTAGAATAAGTAAAAATTGGCTTCAATTTTTATCCTATTTGTAGGGCTGTTAATACTCGAGCTTGGCTTGAGTTTGATTCGTTCAGGCTCGGTTTATTTTTTAAATGAGCCCAAACTTAAACAACTTTTTAGGCTCGTTTAAAAAACAAACCTTATAAAGCTCAGTTCAAACTCGACAAACTCGACTCATTTATGTGCAAATACTCGAGCTCGGCTCAGACTCAAATTGTTTTTGGCTCATTCAGGCTCGATTTATTTTTTAAACGAATTGAACTTGAACAATTTTTTAAGCTCGATTAAGAAACAAATTTTTCAAGCTCGACTCGGGCTCATTCGACTAACAGCCCCCTACCTATTTGTGCGACAACTCCCACAAAGAAAAACCATACAGTATACAATATACAACAGAATGATAAAATCCAGTATCTTTTTTCTTATGTCCAGGTGTGGCAATTAATTGCTTTATCTTGTTATAAAAAAAAAAAATTGCTTTATCTGACATGTAAGTGCCTGGAAGAAGCATCCGGGATTGACTGCCACTTAAACCTGGAATTTCCTTAAATGTCTAGAATCGTGAATTGGTTCAGTCTATATGTTTGCTTCTAACTGAGTTTAGCTTGAATATGTGTAGTGTCATTAAATTTATGGAATCCGACCAGAATTGGTGAGGAGCACTCATTGAGAAGTGGAACGGATAGGAAAAAGAACCTTTTCCTCACAAATAGGTTTTAAGGACACTGGCATAAATTGTTTACTGAAGATGGGTATAAAGTCCTGAGGCTAAAAAAAAATTGACAGTTGGGTGGTGCTACTAAGTTGCAAGACATTCCTTGAATTGGTCCTACCGGTCATGTGAGAATCTGGGTTCATACCCTTTACCAAGATTTGGATATGGAATACAGCCGGAAGTAATGTCATAGACATTTTGCTGAGCCCCTGATCCTGGCCCTAATGTATTACACCAGCATCACTACCATGATGTAAACCTTGTTGCCTGTAACAGTTCATAACTCATGATTCAATTTGCACACATGTATTAATTTTTCTTCGAGTTTTCAATTCATATAGATTATTTACTTATTTGTTTGCTTAATCCTTTAATAATGTTCGTCTAATTACTAGGTTAGTAATTTATTAGTCTGTTATTCATGCTTAGATTAGATTAGTAGTTGAATATTGTATCATCCTAGGTACAATGTTGTTACTGGTCAAAAAAGAAAACTATGCATAACTTTATAGTAGATCATTGTTATATATGTTAACCACTATACAACCAGTTAATATTACATAATATTAAGCATATAAATAAAAGGGTTAATTGAATGACATGTATCAGAAGCTTCAAGTGGGCAGGAGACGGATAGATGAAGCAGCCAGAAGGCTTCTTCATTTCATTTTTAATTGCTCTTTTTGTCTAAATTTCTACATCCTACTTTCTTTTCTTTGGTTTTTGTTTGGGTTGGTGTTTTTTATTTTCCTTTGACGCTAAGATTCTTGGGCCTGTGAAAGAAAAGCAATATTTGCTAGATTTGGAAATTGAACTAGTTGAAGTGAAAAAATGAACTACCAACCAAAGCATCAGCATATAGGTAATGGTTTTTATTTGTCAAAGTATATGTAATACCTGTTGTGGAGGCATAACAGGATTGAATTCCCCATCTGGATAATATCCAAACCAGGCGGTTTCCTTTGGTATCAATACAGTGTCATGTTCAAACTGTATACAAACACAATATGGATAATGGATATAAAGCACTCAATAACCTAATCTACAAAAGTTGCAAAATTTTTGAAAATAGAAATAATTTTGAAAAGGAAGTTGAACAGGCAGACAAATAGAAGAAAGTCCCAACTTACCATGATAAGGACTAAATTCTCTAAGCTACTGAACCGTTCCTTGTAAGTTGAGTTTCTCTCAGCAGGGATTTCATTGTTAAGTTTCGGGAGAAACCTACACTTCTCTAAATAGGCAGGTAAATTCTGGAAAAAGAGAAGTTAATCCTGTGTTTAAACCTCCAACCATCTAGACTAATGTATAGATAAAAACATGTCTAAAAATAAAATGCAACATATAGAAATTATTCGTAAACCTAATTTGTATTCATGCATAATTTGGTCCCATAACTGCCAACATGATTTTGCAAAGATTATATTTAACAGTTGGGAGGAAGCAAGCTATTGATCACTTGGTCCTGTGATTATAACACTCATAGCTATGAAAAAACCTGTTACTCACATTTGGTAGTTTTAGATAACCACTTGGAGCCAAGTGAGCCTGCAATCCACAATTAAAACTTGATGTGTCAAACCTTACAAACGACTATAGTATATAATTCAACAATGCCTTGTCCCATCCACCTTCAGCACATATTAGAATGAGCATTATGAGAAGGAAATAATTCAACTTCATTTAAAAGTGATACAAATATCTAATCATGTATAATGTATTGAACTAAAAAAATTTCAAAAACTGATATATACTTGGACATAGTCGGAGTAGATCTCTGACTTGATTAGGTTGTCAGCAATAATGCAAAAGATACCCTTCTGCAAAATACAAAAATATATCAAATACAGTGTAAATAATAAATGTGTGTCAGAAAAGTCATAAATAAGATCCCATGACAGCCCAGGCTTAGAGACAGGGCTCCAGGTGACTGACCATGTTTGACAGCCTCTCCTCATCCTTTTGAGTCTTGAACTGCCATCGGACTTGGTATAATGTCCAATAACAACACAATTTATCGTTCTTCAAGGCATACAAACATAATAAATCCCATTGAAAATCTAGAAGGAAAAATAAAAGATACGTTGTTTTAAATTGGTGTTAAACTTCCCAGTCAACAAGGGCTGATGCAATATCTATTTTATTTTAGATATATGTCTCCCTATTAAAGCTTGCAGAACTGCAAATAAATTTTGGATTTTTCTCTCTCAAAAAAAATTAGGATTCTTGTACATTCTTAGCTGGCTATGGGCTACAAAAGGAGCGGATGAATTAGATGTGCTTCCCGGATAATATTTTTTAATCAAAATGATATTGTAAATAATTATCCAATCACTCTTTGCACTTCAAATGCAATCACTGCCAGCTTTCAAAAGCATATTTCTCTGCATCTTAGTCTGACAGATTGAAAGAATATCCTCTAGTAGTAACACAAGTCTGACCAGTTGATGTAATAACAAGTAAAAGGTCACAAATACATACTCCACACAATGGAACCGAAGCGGTACCAGCATGAGGTCCTCCTAATGAGATGAAGTTTTTGACCTGTCATAAGAAGGAAAAATAGGTTCATCATCAAAGATTCACAATTGCATAAAACCACAACATACACAAACACTTTAAGGCAGTGGGAAATGATGCAAGTGAACTAAAATGAGGATGATTACGAACTGTGGAACAACAAATGAACCTAATGCAACAAAAGCACAACATTCAAATATAAACCTATCCCTATTTACACCAGCAATAAAGAGGTTATAGGCGAAAATGTTCATGGGAGCAATATGACTTGTATATTCAAGAAGCAAAATATAAATAAGAGTATGTTACTTTCTTGCAGGGGAGAAATGAATTCAAAAAAAGTCTTAAAAAAAGTGTAGGGCAGCAATAGAGAAATAGTGAACATTTTTTTTGAACCGGGAAATAATGAACTTTGAAAGAAAAGATACTTCAACAAAATATTCAGAAGCTACTCATCCTTTGCCTTTACAGCAGCTTTCATCGTAAATTAATGACTGGCAAAACATATAACAGCTACTATATTGTTATTTGATTGAAATTAGTAGGACGCCAATTGACAAATAAGACCCCAATAAACTAGCAAAAAGGTGGCTCTTACAGGAGGTCCGTCATCACAAAACTCCACAACAGCTCGACCAATTAAGTTACCCTGTATACCAAAGAGAAGTTTTAGAATGTTAGAGCTAATGACATGCAGTTACACAAGCATCAGAATTCAGATGAATGAAGAAAATTCACTAGTAACTTAGTAAGCACCAAGAAAATGAATAATGAATGTAAAACCATAGTAATTTATTTAATAACATAACAGCTGCATCAGAAATTAAAAATGTGTTTGTCAGCTACTCTGTTATGTATAAGGATCATCCCACCTTAGCATAATTGCAAAGTCTACATGGTGAAAGATGTGATTTTTCCTATATAACCAAAACGACCTGAACTTCTGATACTCATTAATCACCTGGGAGAGACCAACTATGTTGTAACCCTCTCTAAGTTCTTTCATTTGCTTCACCTGCAGGTTTAATTATGAACCTGTCAGTGGGCAAATAAAACATCTAAACCAATATAGTAAAACAACAGATACCAAGGCAGTTCACCACCTTATCGCAAAGAACTTGAGCCTACAAAAAACCACACTTCAAATTACAACCAGATTCTCAAAAGATTATGCTTTCAAGAGAATAAAATACGAACTATAGTGCTCTGGTCTACCTGCTCCTGGAGGGGCATAAACCAGGAATCCCACATTCCACCTCCAATCTCTCTACAGGAAGAGAAATATATGAAATACCGGATGGCAAACATGAGAGCAAATGGCAAACTAATAAGGAAATGATAGGTTAGTAAACCATGAGGTTGATTCCCTAACTTGCTATTCAGTAAACAGTAATTTCAAGCTAGAATAAATGGAAGGCAGAATCATTTAGGAATATACATAGTTCTACTCCCAAATGAGTTACTTCAGTAACACTCACATGAGCAGGCACATCCTGTGGCCTAGACAGTTCACCAAGAATTAAGATTAATACTGAACATCAAGCAAAATTCGAATTTTTAACTCTGTCCAACTATTAGCTGAAAAACTTACCCAACTTAGTAGAATGATGTTGTATTCAAATTTAGACTGAACAGTTTCTGGCCTTTCTTAACTAGGACAAAAGATTCCAAAAAGAAATATTGAGTCAACAACCAACAAACAAAATAAATAAGATTTCAAATGAAGATAAGACTGTCCTCGTATAGAATCAACAGTGATTATCTATAGGCAGAAAAGGAGTAACAAGGTCAAATATTATTAAAAAAAGATAGATAATAAGCCAAGGTCCACCTATGTAGAAACTGATTCAAAATTTCACAAACGAAGTGTTACATGTCATTTGAAACTAGATCAACAGGCAATAACAAGCAGGCATTGCAAATTAGGTCTACCCAAACCAGCTAAATTATAACAAAGTCATACATGCAAAACCCTTCGGCTTTGGACAAGTCACTCAGTTGCCGGGTAAACCGTTTAACTCCTCGATTGGAGCATTGATCCCCAATTCCTGCCATAACAAACTCATTAGGCTGAAATATATTTTTCGAACACATTTGTAGCTATACATAAAATGTTAACTTTTCAAGTAAAAAGAGACAACTGAAAATTAGAATCCAGAATACACTAACTTAAGGGCTGTCAACGTCTAGGAAACTAGGAGTTATTGCGGATTAAATCAACGAAAGTACCAAAGTTAATATCGTAGTTGCAAATTGCCCATAAATCATACCACAAAAATGAGGAACTACCTGATAAAAAATTGAGAGATGGGTTGATTCGACCAATTTAAAAGAATCAAGAATAAAATGGATTCTGGAACCATATTATAACTACCCCCAGCATAACTGGTGGAGCAATATGAATGTCAAACACGAAGAGACTATCACAGCAACCATTACGGGTTGTGTCTCACATGATTCCTCATGTTAGTAGACGATAAGGAGTCACATTCACATTAATAAGCCATAATTTACAATGGAATATCACAATCATAGTTATTAGTATCTTGCGACAGGTTACAATCCAATAAAAAAATAACACTTAGAGACGATACATATCTTTTTCACGGATACGCTTCAGTGCTGTGAAAAGATAATACGCAAAACATCATTCTTTTATATTTTTAATTATTTTTACTCTAATCAATAAAGTGGCAGTGTTTCTTACAAGTTATTTTTTCTTTTTTAGTTTGACCTCAAATAGACAAAACCCACATCTGCTTCTTCATTTACGATCCTATTTTGCTTCTCCTGGTTCTTTTCTTCTTCTTTTTCTTCTTTAAATAACAAAACCCTAGCTGTTTTGATCTCTTCTGCAAAGATGGAGGGTTATCTCTTTCGATCTCTATCGCCACCATGCATCGCACTAGATAATGGGTGAGCTGAAATCATATTTATGTTATTCTGGAGTCTAATTATGTATTCATGTATTTATCTATGTATTTATTAATAGATATATTTTTTTCAAAAGTGAATGTATCTTACGATATGTGATACAATACACGTTTTGACAACTTTGGTCACAATATTCGATCTTAATACAACTATTTGTAACTCAATCCCTTTCTCAGCGAATCAATGAGCACTTTTCCCTTGTTACCCAACTCGAGTCAACTAATCAGCTTGGTTCACTGTTAAAGTACTTAGGGTTGTCCTGCGTAAGAACAGTCACTCAGAGGAATCCACAAGCAGAAAACAAAATCAATAATCAAGGTTGTTTCACGATTAACACGAAATACATAAACCTAATCATCGGTAAACAGCAATTTCCAAGTTTCCTATTTCTTTAAAACAGTACCACTATATAAATCATGCTGAACTCACAGTAAATTCAAAAACCAAATGCCTCTTCCAGAACAATTTCCAAAAGTTCCCATTATCAGAAATCAGTACCGCTAAATAACTAATGATTCGGAGTTCAGATATTCACAATTCAAGAGCTCACAAACAGTGAACAGCATCATTCAAACAAAGCAATAAACAAACTCAGAATATTTACACAGCAATAGACAAACAAATATAGAGTTCAGATTACCGTGGATCAGGATGAAAGGAATGGAGGATGAAATTTGGATGTAAGTGAAGATTATCAAAATAGAAATGATTAATACTGAATTACATGCCATGGAAGGTGAATATGCTGAAAATTGGGAGTTTTTGGTACTCTCTCTCTCTCTCTCTCGCTTTCTCGCGGAACTTCCAGGAACTTTTGCAATAAAGAGGGACGCGTGGTGTCTGCAATGCTCGGAGGTCACCGATCTTTATTGACGGAAACATTCAAGCAAGGCTATTGACTTGAGTTTACCAAGTTTGCTTTTTAAAACGGACTTGAAAAATTATTTAAAATTAATTTGTTTAAAAGATGAATTAAGTTCAAGTCAAACTTAAATTAAATTGTGTTTAAATAATTTGATTATTTTACATATAAATCAATTAAGTTTTGCAAACTTTGAGTTTTTTAGAAAATTAACATAAAAAATTGTTTAACCTCCTAACATTCGAGTCGAATCCTTTTTGAACTTAGTCTGAATTAAACCTAAATAATTCGGCTCAATTATTAATCCTAATTAAAGCAATTACTATTATTTGCCTTGTGGGGGAGAAAACTATGCAACCCAATATTTTTTTTAATTTATTAAACAAAATTTTAAAATTATTTATAATTTATATGATAATTTTTTATCAATACTAAAAATATTAGGATGGATCGAACGCAAGTTAAAGTGGTGTTTTAGTTTAAAAAAATTATAATTAATACTTTAAAAATACCCAAAATAATATACAAATTTAAAAATTTGCAACAATCTTCAATAAATTTTAAAATTTGAAGATACAGGATTAAATAACTAGTAGTAATTTATGCTTGAAAGCACGATAAAATATAAAATTTTAGTGTTCAAAAAATTGAACCCAATGTACCAAACTTCATTAGTACATTGGACCACAGGCTAAAACTCAAGGTTAAAAATGTCATTCTAAGAACATGAAGTAACAATTTTTAGGGGTGGTCTAGTAATCCGGCCTGTCTTTTTATAAATAAGAAATATCAGGTTCGATACTTTTCACACCTCCTAAGGTCAGCCACTCTTATTTCTCGAATTTTATGTCCTTAAATTAGCTCGAGTATTGTTAAATGAGAGTTTGAAAAATTAATTATAGTAAATTTGAACACCCTCTAACATAAAACCAAAGATGGTGCCGTAACGTTTTATGCTGTAACTGTGCTAAGACTAAATTAATATAAGAATCCATTCCTGATAACATCTCATAAGGGAATAATTTGGGCCTGAAACGGGCCGATCAATATGCTGCTGATGACTCTAATTTTTGGTGGGCAATAAGTTTTTTTGATTCGCACTTAATCACTTATTCTAGTAGAGTAAAGGCCAAGTAAAAATTTATAGACACACTCACACACCCGAGGTTATTCGATGTGGGACAGCCCAATCCTTCACCTTCCCGGTATAATTACCATGACTGCAGGGCACTAACGACCCAAAGAAGGGGTTTTCGGCGAACAACAAGTTGATTACACCTAGTTTAAATTATGATTCAAAAAGGACAACTACAACTCTTTGGAGTCAACTTTGAAAAATTAGGATCGCCAAATCTCAATTNTATAATTTATATGATAATTTTTTATCAATACTAAAAATATTAGGATGGATCGAACGCAAGTTAAAGTGGTGTTTTAGTTTAAAAAAATTATAATTAATACTTTAAAAATACCCAAAATAATATACAAATTTAAAAATTTGCAACAATCTTCAATAAATTTTAAAATTTGAAGATACAGGATTAAATAACTAGTAGTAATTTATGCTTGAAAGCACGATAAAATATAAAATTTTAGTGTTCAAAAAATTGAACCCAATGTACCAAACTTCATTAGTACATTGGACCACAGGCTAAAACTCAAGGTTAAAAATGTCATTCTAAGAACATGAAGTAACAATTTTTAGGGGTGGTCTAGTAATCCGGCCTGTCTTTTTATAAATAAGAAATATCAGGTTCGATACTTTTCACACCTCCTAAGGTCAGCCACTCTTATTTCTCGAATTTTATGTCCTTAAATTAGCTCGAGTATTGTTAAATGAGAGTTTGAAAAATTAATTATAGTAAATTTGAACACCCTCTAACATAAAACCAAAGATGGTGCCGTAACGTTTTATGCTGTAACTGTGCTAAGACTAAATTAATATAAGAATCCATTCCTGATAACATCTCATAAGGGAATAATTTGGGCCTGAAACGGGCCGATCAATATGCTGCTGATGACTCTAATTTTTGGTGGGCAATAAGTTTTTTTGATTCGCACTTAATCACTTATTCTAGTAGAGTAAAGGCCAAGTAAAAATTTATAGACACACTCACACACCCGAGGTTATTCGATGTGGGACAGCCCAATCCTTCACCTTCCCGGTATAATTACCATGACTGCAGGGCACTAACGACCCAAAGAAGGGGTTTTCGGCGAACAACAAGTTGATTACACCTAGTTTAAATTATGATTCAAAAAGGACAACTACAACTCTTTGGAGTCAACTTTGAAAAATTAGGATCGCCAAATCTCAATTGGTCGTAACTTCATTGGATTGAATTTTACCCTAATTTTTTGTTCAAAAAAAAAAAATTTACCCTTATTTTGTAGTAACAGACGATATTAATATGATACCAAAAATAACTCTTCAATATTGCAATCTTACCCTAACAAATTGATTTGGGTACTTCTGTTTTATAGAACCTTTTCCTTCATTGGAGTAGGTTTTAACATACATGTTTCACAAATCTCAAATCTTCCCTCTCAAAGCATTTTCATAATTCCAAAGTCCTAATTCAGTTTATTCTTACAAACTTGTCTGACTATTCATCTGACTAATCAACAACTTAATTGATATCAACATCTTGCAGGTCTGAGGGTTTCATAATCGTCTAGGAACTTGTCAACCTGAAATTCACCTTGATTCTCTTTTTTCTTTTGTTTCTCCTCCTCCAATTTTTTGAAACGATAGGCCTTTACACGAATTAGAATTGCGACAGTGACGATGAAAATGGTGATGCCTAAGACTGCACATGTAAGAACCACAATAATTCATCACAAACCATGTATTTCAAAATTAATCGTAAGGTGTTATACATGTGTGTGTAGAAGCTCTACTATACACATAGATAGGTAATTCGGTATACGCATATTTGGGTCCACGCTACCAATCACGAAAATTAAAATTTGACTTTCAACAAAACATGACGGAGGAACGGCGATTCAAGTAGCCGACCATAAGTAGTTGAAAGTAGTTTAGTTGCAATGTTTATTTTCTATGTCAAACTCAACTCGAGAATATCAACTAGGAGCAATGTTAATAGGACATAATTTATTAACTTAATTCACTATGATTTTTGAATTGATTTTAAGTTCCATCAAACATTAAAATTTATTGTTGATTCAATGGTTCTAATAAAATCACATTATTAAGTCAGTAAATTAAGTTAAAATTTTAAATTCAAATAGCATTCCTCATCTACTATGTATATGCCTGTTCAATATATATATATATATACGCTAATCATTATCCGTACCCGAAGACACTATACAACAAATAAAATATTTTTAAATAATTGTCCAAATTCAAAAGAAATGATCTAAAAATATTCATACTAATTTTTCTTTTAAAGTGACTCGAAATATATAGTCAATCATTTCTTTCATATTAATGGAACAATTATAAAAATATATAAAATTTTCCCAAAACAACACCATATATAGAAATGTCTCTGGAAAAAAAAAATAAATACTAACCCATTGAAATTTATAATTTTTAAGTAATAAATAAAATATTATTCATTTATAAGACTAACGAATTTATCATATCTACTACCACTTAATCCAATAACACAACATAATTACAAAGTCAACGACTATATTTTCAATTCACTCTATTCCTATGTAATAAATAACTTAAACAAAAAAAAAAAATTAACAGAACATAGTGATAAATAAAATCAACCAAATCATGCTCATTTATAAAACTCATGAATTTATCACCACTATTACCATTTAATCTTAAAATGACATAATATAATTATAAATTTGATCACCAAATGTCCAATCCTCCACGTATAAATAAATAAATAAATACACCCACATACATTTCTTTTTTGATTGCTAACAAACACTGCTAACCAATAATTTTTTTTTATTAGAAATACAATTCTTTAAGTTTTTAAGATAAAATAATAATAAATTAATATTTAATTAAAAAGCAGTGTAAAAATCACGGACATCTCCTGAGTTTTGACAATATCATAAGGATATTTTCTGACATCTTATAAATAACATGAATACCCTTGAGGTTTGAAATTCATTGCACGGAGACCTTTTCTGTCTTTCTTCCGTTAATGTTGCTAACGAAAACTGATAATTTTATACTAAAAAAATTTATTATTTTTACAACTGTCCTTCTCCAAATTTAGTACCAAAAAAAATTAAAAATTTAATTTAATACCCAAAAAATTAATATAATTTTGTACTCCAAAAAAATGATTAAATGAATTTTAATATTTAATTTTATAACAATAAAAATTAATTTGATATTAATTCGACAGAGTTGAATATAAATTAGACAAAATTAAATGTCAATTTTTGATAAAATTATATATTAATTTACAAACTGAGGTTCATTTCGTGTTGAATATTATTTGGTATTTATAATCAATGTGCTATTTTTATTTACATTAAATATTATTTACAAATTAAGAAATAAGTGACAAAATACATGTCATTGGATACATAAAAACTTTGAATTAATTTTATGGGATAAATAATTGTACAGGGGAAACAAAAAAAAGGATGATAGAGAGAGTTATATGAGGACTGAGAGAATTAAAGTTGTAAAAAGAATAAAAGTTTAATTAAAACCATCAGATCAAAATGATCTGAGCCGCGAAAAGATCAAGATAAATAATTTGGTTATTTTATTATATATATATATATATATATATATATATATATATATATATATATATATATATGTTAATGTATGTATATTTTT
>CAUOFW020009168.1:490050-498289 GCA_963454935.2 Ilex paraguariensis | reverse complement strand
ATATATATATATATATATATATATATATATATATATATATATATATATGTTAATGAATGTATATTTTGTTAAAAATAATCCTTATTATTAGAGTTTTAATAAATATCATATATATTTTATTATTATTAGATATATATAATTGTTCAAGTCAATCTCTCCAATTGTTTGAATAGGGATGATGAGAGCGAGTTTGAATGAGACATGAATGGGAATGAAGAGAGATAAAATAAATGTAGTAGAGTCCTGTAGAAAGTAAATTAATTAGGATCGTCGGATCAATAATACTGAATCGATCTGAGTCGTGAAATATTCAAGACAAACTAAGCTAACTATTTTATTATATATATATATTGAGATTTAATTTATTGACTTAATTTGTTCACCTAATTCACTATAATCTTTAGATTGACCGTTGGACCCATAAAACATTTGAACTTGGTATTAATCCAATGGATCTAATGAAACCATATTATTAGATCAACAAATTAGATCAAAATTTTAGATTCCAATAATATTAATCATATGCAACGGTGTAATAATTAGGCATATTATTTTTTGAACCTAAATATCTGACCTCATTCCTACCCACCATGTAACATTACACAGCAGTTTATAGTTGTCATGGTCAATGGTGAAATTGAAATCAATTGATAATTTGACAAAAAACATAAATGCACAGATATAGACAATGGGGGCATCAATTTTAGCCAATTTAGCTGCAATAAAACATTCTCTTTCCCTTGCCCAGTTGCTCTGCAATATATATTTATTCGAATTTTAAACTTCAACTTACCCAAAAGAACTCGATTTTTTTTTTTTGATATGTAACGATTGATCACTATTACAACTCTCAAGAGGGACAGGAAAAAAATGATAGACATACCTCGTTTTGCTTTGCAGTCTCCAGAATCAATCGAGTCCCAAGTTAATCCAAGGCCAAAGCTATTGTCAGAGATATAAGGACTATAAGCAAAAGGAATTGCAATGGTTTTCACAGGCTTGCAAGAAACTGGAATGGGTAGAGATGAATCCACAACATAAACATGATAGTCAGAGCCACTTAAGCAAGGAACTTGCAGAAAAGAACTTGAAAGCCTCAAAGAACAATTCAAGTATGTGTACTTTTTTACATCATAGTAATACTTGAATGGCGTAGAAGAAAGATTGAGGTTTAGGAACACTTCATGGACGCAATTTTTCGGGTCGAGAAGATCCATCTTTTTGATGTCATAAGAGATGGATTTGACAACCAAATCCCCATAAGATTGAAACTGAACTATAGTTTGGTTTTCTCTGCAGACTAGATTGAAACCGGGGCGGGCACAACTGTTGGATTGCTGGTCTTGGAGATAGAAAGGAGTCCGAATATCGGGGGTGCCATGGCCACAATTCACTGATGGACAGTTGCCATTAAAAGCCTCTGTGTGGAAGATCAAGGAAAAGCAGATGAAGAAGATGAAGACTTCCATGAAGGTATCAATGCCAAAGAAGAAAGCTGAGGACTAGACTAATGGTCAGTCTTCTTAAATTAGATGGTACAAGTAAGGGAAAGAGCAAATTAAACTTAGATCCATGTACTATACCCCCCTTTCATATTGTTCCTTAAACTATCTATTTATTTGTATTACACTTTTAAACTATCAGTTTGAGTTTCATACTGTCCGACAACTAATTTTGTCCACTTTTTCACTGAAAATCAGGGCAAAAATGGAATTTCACTGAGGGGAAGAACACATCTTTCAACTTTGCGGGATCCCATTTTTGCAGTAAAATTGGATAAAAAAGTGATTGAGT
The DNA here is from genome assembly GCA_963454935.2 of Ilex paraguariensis. Lineage (NCBI taxonomy): Eukaryota > Viridiplantae > Streptophyta > Magnoliopsida > Aquifoliales > Aquifoliaceae > Ilex > Ilex paraguariensis. The sequence continues at coordinate 496,495 of CAUOFW020009168.1, read as the reverse complement.
GAAATAATATGAAACTCAATCAATAATTTAAGATGCAATGTGAGAAAGTAAATAGTTTAGGAGAGACGATATGAAATGAGAGCATAGTTCAAGGAGTCTAAGTATAATTTTCACTAAAAGGCAAAATGAAAAGAATAAGCAAGTGGTGGTGAAGTTGTTGAGAAGTCTTTCCTTCCCTTTAGCTTGAACAAGCAGCCATTAAAGCGAAACCAACAGGCTGGAATTTTCAATTGATGAAAACAAGGGGTGCCTTTCTAAATTATAATAAAGTCTTTGAGTCATTAGAATAAACAAAGAGGATTGAATGAGGCCCAAGGATTGCTAGCGACCAAGAAAGCCAACCGTATGGATTGGATACACACCGGAACCATTGGGTCTCCATTGCACTGAAGTCTTGGCAATAAGACAAATTTTCTCTCTGTCTCTCGACTTCTTCCAACCCCAAACTATACCCCTATTAAACTCCATAATATCAAAATTCCCATTACTAAATCAAAGATTGGTGAGATGTTTCGATTTTGGTGTAAACCGGCACAAAAACCCAAAATTTTCGTGTTTCAGAATCAAGTTTTTAATATTTTCTCTATTATCATTCTGTTATTGAAACATTTATAAAATGTTTTATGTTTCGAGCTTTATCCAAACTATGTGCATCAAAACAGAATCTTATTTATTAGACGGAAGGCACCGGGTCTACACCTACCCCCATGAAGCCATTAAACATACTCTTTCAACCCCTACAATATATTCCCTAAGCACATATTATTTCACTTTCATAACTTTTCACCCTAATAGTTTTGTTCCACACCTCACACAACAAGTCACAATCTTGGAACAACCACTAAAAGAAAAAAGTCTTTTGAGACGGCATTCTGCGGTGGCATAAAATAGAGTATTTGCAGTGGCATTCCTTCCACCACAATAGGCAGTGCTGCAAATGTATTTACGTTGCGATGGGGTCTTACCTTGATGGCTTGAGATTGAAGAAGCAGCAAAGACACTTTTAAGAAGTTCAGGATAGTACCAGGAAACAAATACTTGAGAACTCAAAACAATTCAATTGAGACGATACGTTTGATGATACAATTGTGATTCTGCACTACTAGTACAAATAACCGGAACAGAACACTAACAAATAGGAGGGGGAGAAAAAAATAAAAATTAGAGGAGATCTTTTGCTAGTCTCACTGGCTTTTCCTTCACAAACACTATCTCACTGTTCGATGCAATGAGAAGATGATGATCTGGCTCCTCTTCACTCTCTGCTGTAACAGATGACACAGCAGACTCTGACCCATCATCTGCTTCAGCACAACATTTTGATCAGTGGTTAAAGAAAAGAACTTAGAAATACAAGAAGTCTATTTTTATTTACCCTTCTTGATTCCAGTGTGGTTGTGAGTTAATACACATGATGTACACATCCATAGTAAGAATGAGTTCTATTTTACACAACAACACGAATATATAAGTTAGGATCCAAAAGTTATGTAAATACCCTAAAGTTCTTAGGATGGATACAATGATGTTAGATATGCCATACAATGATGTTAGATATGCATATCAGTGGCATCCAATATGTTCCAATGATCTCATTCTTCAAGAAGAGTGGTATAAAATTTTCAGGTGGCGGTTTGACAAGATGACTAATAAAGCGTGGTAAACAATCCAAAGACAGGATCCAAGGTTCTGACTGGTACAAAAAGGTTTATGTTTCATTCGCACAATTTTATTTCTTTTTCCTTTTGTTCATCCCTTCAGTAAGTTCACAGTATTTGGCAACAAATGATTGGTGTGATGTTTTAGATCTTTCCAATTTTACTTTGTTGGAGCCAAATCCTAACTCAACTAAACAAAGACATGTCCCAACAATTTGGGACTGGGTACGTGAATCTTATTTTGCTATTGTGATTTAACAAGGATCACATTTTCAATTAAATCACGAGCTTTCACATCACTCTTTTATGATCATATTTTTTTAATCATGTCATTTAAAGTCAATCATTCACATTACGATCAATAGCTAAGGAGATCAGTGGAGTGGTGATAGGGATGAAACTGAAAGCAACTTAGAGGAACACTCTTTAGAGAGAAAGACTTACAGCAGAAAGGGACTAAATTTTTTTTACATTGACAATAGATGGGGGCAATTTAGCTAATTACAATAATTTTCACACAAATTTCCAGTCAAATTTATTCTAATTAAATGCATGTTAGGAAACACATTTCCTTTTACTTTCCTTCCTTTCATCTCACTTTCAACCACTTTACTTTCCACATTATATTCTTTCTATCAAAACGAACCCTTATACAAAACTTAAAAAAAAAAAATTACCAGAATATGCTTGATGATTGTTTAGTTGTCTGACAGCTGTAACCTGAAAATTTTCCGGCAGAAAACAATTGCAGAAAGAGCCTGAAACTTAAAAAGCCAATTGCATAAGACAGAATCAAAAAACTAATCAAGTAGGCTACAACGCCAATATTCAAATGGTCAAGAAATGTTGGCAACCATGTTTCCGGACTCTACAAGAAATGTTATCCTCTTAGAGGACTAGGGCATCTATACCAAGTAAGGTTTATGGTACCCTCAGAAATTTCTAAACCTTGAAAAAATGTCAAATCTGACAGATTTTACAGACTGATAAGATGTTTGGGAATGCTTTCATATTTTATCCGAATGGTGTACATTATATTCCAGATCTACAAACAACAGAAACAACCAGGCAATTTCTTTTTCACTATCAAATTGGAAACAGAAACAAAGGATTTTCTCTCTTACCTAATCGGGCAAGCCGATTAACCCATCCCGGAATGGGCTTTCCGGTCAGATGCATACATACTTCATCAGTAAAATGGTTACAATTCTTGGCAATCAAATGATATGTGTTCCCATGATACTTTCCAGAAAGATGCTCCATGAATGAACAAAATTCTGAACGAGACATGTCGATGCTACCTAAAAGCACTGACCGCCTGAAGATAAAACCAGGGCAACTTCTTGGTTCCAATTCAAACACTCCACTGGATGGGTACTCATGGGCTCCAAATGCATACTCCGAACCGTGTACTGTTTCTCAGAACAATATAAGGTTATTATGCTAATGGCGAAAGAAATGATAGAGAAAGCATAAAATTTAGATGCACAGTATTAGTGACAAATGTATGCCATTGCCATATAGCAGCAGTTGCAAAACTACCGCACAAAATAGTAATTCAATAGGTGTCATGCCTAGCAAAAAAATGTATGTGCTTTGTTTTTGGTTTGCTAACTATCTCAAGTCAGAAATGTACTTGAGCCAGAAACTACTTAAATTAACAAAAACTCTGCAATGAACACTAAAGTCCCCTTCCCCCAGAGAATGTGACAACCAGTTGACATCAATGTTCCAAGGCATATCAATAACAAATTATCACTCCTTCATTACTGTAAAAATGGTAAGGTCATTGCTTAGTACAATGGTAAAATGCTCAGGCCAAATTAAAGATTCAAATATGAGGATAGTTTAGTTACATTAGGAAGTAATGCAAAAGGTTAGATTAGTACCAGTCCATCCCTCTGACATAAATGACCTTTACAACCTTTAATTACTAGGAAATGCAAGATGCATTGAGCCCGCCAATGCAAGCAATAGATTAAGTTTTATATGTTTTAATTATTCACAATACCCGATCAATCCCAATAGGAGCCCATGTCTCATATCTTTTAAAATTGACGATTCCCTGAATTTTGAACATGCACAAAAGTACAACCATTTCCAGTTGCCATCTCCAATTACAATAACATCCCAATATAGCATATAAGATCAAGAACTCGTCCGTGTACAGCAATATTCCTCTAAAATGATTCGCAATCATGATATTCATATAAACTAATTGTTTCCATTGACCTAAAACTAAAAACTCTACACTAGCCTGATTAAAAAGATTAATTTACATCCACAAATCAGTAAAGCTGTAATTCACGTAAGGAGAAATGGGGATGGTGTACCTTCTATCCCAGAATGGAAGATGCCAAGGCCGAACCAATAAAGATAATTGTTTATAGGTGTAAGATCATATACATTGAGATACAATAAAGCGTGATTTTTTCCTCCATTATGCTGCTCCTTGGACGAGCTCGAACTCAGTGGAAACAAGCGCATTGTGTATATCACCCACCACCCCCTTGAAACAATGAATTACTCTTATTGCAAGCTCAGCATCTAATACATAGAACCAACAAAAACCACCCAAAAGAGAAAATCAGCAGCTGAACAATAACTTGTTACTATATAGACTCAATTGCAACAGAGATGAAGACGGACAAAACCCTAATTTACAAACTATAAGGATGTGTTCGGACGAATGAAATTGAGTATCGGAATTGAAATTGGGAAAACAGTTTGTTCAAGTATTGAATTATTGTGAATTGGCTTTGCTCCTTTTCGTCGCACCTAAACACCAAGCAAGTGAAATGGCGGTGGATCGAAGACAGATACCCTAGTACAACAAAATGGGGTACATCAGATAAAACAAAAATCTGAAGATCAGTAATAAACATCAAGATGAACACAAAAACACACACACACACACAGATTACAGAGAATAGAGTTGGAATTCAGTACCCAATAAGAGTGGGGTGGTGTCGAATCAGGGAGAGAGAGAGCTATGAGAGCATTGAGCAATTAAAAGGGTTCTTTTGGAGGTAAGGGAGGTAAAGTTTTGAAGTGTGCCATTCCCGACAGTAATCTAAGCTAACGTATGGTATGGCCGATGTCGCTGAAAATTTCGTATGTGGGGTCCTAAACAGACATTCTGGCCCACAGAGTTCAACTGTTCATTCATATTAAATAGGTTAAAATAAATTTTTAGTCCCAAAATATGTGTGTAATATTTATTTGGTCATCAATCTTTTAATCATGTCTATTGAATCCTTAAGATTTTTTATTTATATCTATGATCTAATCTCAAATATCCGTTACAAAAATATTAAAATATTTGATTATGCGCCAATTACATAAAACCAAATAGATATAAATTAGAAACTTTAGTGATCAAATAGACACAATATTAAGAATCACATGATTGACGCGCGATCAGAACCATCACGATTTTTTTGTGGATGTTTGAGATTGGACCACATAAATACAAATTAAAAATTTTAGAGACCAAATAGACGTAATTGAAAAATTAGGAACCAAATAAACACTAAATACAAACTTTAAGGTCTAAAAATATATTTTATCCTATTAAATAACACTGATCAGCCGCTTCATTCCAGCTAAATTTCTATAATTACATTAATATTACTTTGTACACGTCAAAAAACAGACCGCCTATTTTTATATATAGGCTTTTATTTAAGCACATATCATTTTCATCATGAAGGGATGAATCAATTATCCAGATCAAGAGTACCCATTTTTGTCTTTTTGCATATGGCTGAGAAGTTGAATTTACGGCGATTAAAATTGATTCAATCATTTATTTTGATTTAATGATTTAAATTTTATTTAAAAAATTTTTGTTTTTCCCAAAAGAATTAGCTATTCTACACGACCTACAATGTCAAACAATTATATCAACACACTCCCAAAAAACAAATAATCTCATTAGTTCACACTTACTTCTCTCTTTTTTTAATTTTAAATTACGTAATTAAAAAAATTAAATTATTATTTAAAATACAAATATTGCAAGATCAATTTAATATTCAATAATATTTAATGTCTTCGAGGTTATTACTATTGTTTAATATTTAATGGCATAGATGGCCTTATTAGATAAAAATTAAACTCTGATTTTAATCCCTGCTAAGCAGACTCTGTCCTCATGGCTTTGGAAAATGCCACACTTGGCATGCTCACACCATTTCGCCTTTTACCAGGCAATGGTGGTTAAAGATTGAAGGCTGAGCCGGCTTAAGGATTGCCATAGGTGAGCTTCTTGTCAATTTATAGGTAAGCTTTTCAATAGAGGAGTTTCTTTCTCCAAAATAACCTACTAATGGGATAGGCAAGTTATTCGTACTCAATTTGAATTGAACTTAGTATTCCAAACTTAAATTCACCTTATTTGGATTTAAATACTTTTATGGTTTGAATCGGGAATGGGTGTAGTGTTGTCATACAAAAATTGATTTTGTTAGGTGCTTGTATTAAAGAAAATTGTGATTCATAGTCGTGATATTGACCATCAATCTGATGACACTAAAACGTATCACTTCGATTGTAGAATAGTGTTGGTCAATGTGTACAAAATGTAATATAGAAGTGTGTTTGAGATAATTTTTCAAAAATATTTTTAGAATTTATAACTTCTTATAAAAACTTGAAAAAAAAAAGAGTTTTTGGAACAACTTATTTTAATTACTCTTAATAAGTCAAAAGTACTTTAACGACTTAAATAAGTTTAAAAAAAAAGTAACTTCTACTTTTTTAAAATTATTTCTCTACAAAATACT